>FIZV01006797.1:0-14548 GCA_900050545.1 Trionymus perrisii | reverse complement strand
TAATTTTTGTGAATTTGATAATTTTAGAAAATTCAACGATTTTGGGAAATTTGATCATTTTTGAAAATTTGCAATTTACACAATTTAATAATTTTTTTTAAATGTGAAAAAAATTTACTCTGAAATTCAAAGATACTTATTCTAACTTTTACATTTTTTTTAAAATGGCACAATTCTTCAAAAAATTGAATTTTCAATTCGTTCCATAAAACACCGCTCTCCCCCCTTGAAAAAGTAACACTATAATGTATCAATTTTCTGACTTGATTGTATTTTTCCTCTCAGAATCGCCACTGTTCAGTCCTCAACTGCAACACACGCCATCGAACGGATACGCTCCTTTTGTACTCTGCGTAAGCAAAACAGACAACGACGTGGACACGATCAAATGATGGATTGAGGAGAAGGGCAACAGTGCAGGTAATTCAATCAATTAGATCGTACTATAGTGCATAATAAAAGTCAATATCGATGTGAATGTACATATTTTCTACATAGAGATGAGCAACTAACGTCATTCGCTTAGCACCAATACGATTATGGTCGATTTGTAGCATATGCACTATACTCGAGATCGAATTCCATTCGTTTTGTACTTCGTGCCCACACTTTCTCTGTGCATTTCCGGTCGCGTTGGTTGTCATTGCGGCTGCCGAGACCTCGAGATCGTCAGACTGAGTAGGTATTCTTCTATCGCATGTGGTCATAGGATTTTCGGAACCTATGACCACGCGGGCGCGGTTTTGGAAAACCCTGAAGACGACTTGCGATAACGACCTAGTCGAGCGCGCGACGCATCGCAGAGTTCTACATTCAGCGCACTTGTTCGCGGCCATGTTCTAGTTCAAAAAGTGACGAAATCAAACTCGTTTCTTCTTTTCCGAATTCAGCAATCCCCTGCGTACTCTTCACCGCTCGTTTCGTTATGTCGTTTTTTCTTGACATACAACTTCTGAACTTCATTGATTTCATTGCCTACCCGAATTTAGCTAATAATCATCAATCGTGTATACATAAGTGATACAGTTCGTACCATCGCACCGATGCCCAATATTACTATACGTAAGTAGGTAGAGGTAGAGGCACGATTATCGCATACATACGAGTTCTCGAGCTTCTGCCTCTCAGTCTGTATGGATTATCGTATCGAGAAAGGGTGAGGCAAAGGTTATCGGGAAATTTCGGCGAAAAAGCTCCGTAAATATTATGTACATCACTTGGAAAGATTACCATTTTATCAAATACCAAGAATACTAGAACTCCATCAAGCACGCGTGACTGAAAAAAAAAAAAACCGAATTCTTCTTTAATGTAAACCGATATCGTCGCAGTAAATGGGCCATTACGCCATTAAAACTATTCGTTTTCATACTCGTACTGCAAATACCACATTTAGCGTGGGAACCACGCAACGCCGAGTTTTATTCGCCTTATCGATGATAACGCATAACGGATTTATTTGTTTTACACAAAATCGACAATGACCTGGCGGTGGAATTTCGATATTTACTCGGTCGAATAAATTGTTTGACGTACGAGACGACGTCTACATACTGTATATCGTAAACGTAGGTAAAAACATCAACTTTAGGCGCCCTTAATTTCAAGCTCGCGAAACCACTTGTCACGTGTACTTGTCGAATATTTCAAATACCACGAGCCTCATTAAGCGTTCATTGGTATGTAGTTTGCATTTTTCTTATTATTTTTTTCCATCGTAACGTTCCATATGCAAATATTTGTCGTGCATTGTCGTTTTTAATTCACGTCTGAGTAATCATTTTTCCTCTATGTAGGCTCTTTCCTTTCCATCGAATGAAAATGTATTATTTTCGATCAATTTTTCATTACGTGTCGAATCGACAGCGATCGTAACCGCAGACCTGATTTTCTTTTCACGTTTTTCCCAATCTGATAAATTATACAGTCATTTTATGGACTCTAAATCGACTGAAATTGTAACGCAAACGTTCGCATTTTCCGAAAAATCAAATCACCAACGAACTTAATTCAGTTCCATTCCCTCTTGTCTAAATTACTCTCGGTTTCAATCCGATAAAAAAAAATTCAAGAGGGAGGCTCTCGAAAGGAGTTATCGCAGAGGGAATTGTTCACTCTTCTACGTACTAATTCCAATCAGCTCGTGGCACAGCGATAAGAACATCCTACGAAGCCGGATCTGCTACACTCGAATTATCGATGTTGCTCTTCATTGAAAACTGACTGAAAAAATGCACGTTCCAATGTGATACCCCGAATAACCGTGATTCATTCTGAGAATACGTGTTAATTGAACCTGTATAGGTGTTTAGATACGACAGGATGACGTCACTACACGAACTTTTCTCGGTATAAACGATCGAGTTGTTGCGAACTTTGTAGGTGGACAAATTGGAGGGAAAACGAGCTGTAAAATTACATCTCGACACTCGTCGAGTGCTTTATTACGTAAAGATTCGTTCCAGCGAATGAAATCGTTGCACACGTTCTACAAATACGTTTAATGATCCGGAACGGATTTCGTATTCGGATTTTCGACGATGATTTTGTTCTAGAGATGCATTTACAATGTTTGCGATACGAACAAGGTATGCATACGTTTTACTAATCGTATTGTACGTGATTATTTCATATCCTTTCTCGGTTTTTACGATACTTCGTCATGGGTTCGTTCGGCGAAGTTGAAGCAATCGTCATTTCGATATCTGTTCCCTGGGTTCATCAAATATGGCTATTTCTCGTACGAAAACAGCAGATGACTCGGGCAGAGTGAATCTTGAATTTGCAGCATAGTCCCGACGAGTTGGTTACAAAAGGTTCTTCGATAATCTTGAAAAAAGTATCCATTTTCGACGAATCGGATTAAATGAAGAAGATTGACATCTTTCAGCACTTGCATTTAATTTTTTATCCAAAAAAGAACGCACGAGCTACTGAATCAGAACAATAAATAAAACGTTGTCGTAGAGTAAATAAGACGTTAAACGTTTGGAAAATATTACATCACATAATTGACACATTTATTACACGATGGTAGCTGATAAGAAGCGGTAAATATTTTCCAATTGTATTTGCGTTTCTGCTGCCGTAGCTACGCCGCTGTTTGGTCGGAAAAAAGTTTTAATTTCGATGGCACGAGACAACGAACGTAGAATACCTTTCGTGGCATACGTTAGCTATGACGAAATCAAACAATAGTTAGTATGAGCAATGTTATTTTTTTACGCCGTCATCAAAATCTTCATATCACGATTATCTTTTTTACCTTCGAAAGCGGAAAAATTAAAAACGAGTCGAATACTTTCCATATCGCAAAAAACTAAAATACGTTAATGAAACCCAGAAATGTAATTCCGAGAATTATATATTGATAATTACTCACCGATTTCGGCATTTTGTCGGAATGTGTAACGGCTTTCAATAAAAATTTCAATTTAACGATATCCTTAAATTACGCTTCGAATAATTCCACCTAAAACACAAAAACATACCTTCAGCATATCAACAGGTGTATTCAAAGGCGCTAAAGTAAGCTATATTTGAAAAAGCTATCGCTTCCGCGTCAGATTATTAAAAACAAGCTGGGCACTAAATTTATACCTAATTCAAGATAAATTTACCGGTAACTCGGTAATTGAGTCGAATTGTACAGAATCGGCATTATTTACGTGAAATCGCTAATAAGAAGCTACAGGTGACCGCGAACATTCTCATGTTTGTTCCGAGATTGACTCACGTCTAACAAAATATGATTCGACTATGTTTCACGAATTGTTAGCTCGTAAAGAAGAATACTATTTTCATAGAATTAATTTACAATGATTCCATTTCATTACGTTTTGGGAGTAACGAAACACACGCAACGTATCAAAGAACACCGACAATTCGAGACAATTCCTTAAGGAATAAAATCGAAACAACCGAACAATCGGAAGCCGGAAAAGTGAATATATGATTAATAATCGTTGCGGGAAGGAACCTTGCGAGATTATATCGAATTTAAATAAGTTAAGAGTAATTGATTGGAAGTTATAGATTTTGATTATAAAAATGATGATTCACTTTTGGGGAAAAGCAAAATGCTGCAGGTACATTTATAATAATCAGTTCAAGGGTAACATACCGTTTCGATTCTTCTCTCATTCAAGCATTACTTCTGCATCGTTTGAATTAATAAAAACTCGCGATTTAAATTAATTAATTCAGTAATTCTATTCACCCATAGGTATAACGATTACAAAAACCGAATAATGTGTGAGACAACTAAAAAACATACAACACACATACGAAACACCAATCAGGGGCCGATTCTTTCCACGTAATCGAGTGTTGGAATGCGTTCATTGGAATGCACAATGTTATGAAATTACCAAAGTTTATAACGTAAACTTTACAGTAATTACGTAAAACCGAAATGGTAAAGAAAAGACTGAACCTGAGGAACCTGTCGACTGACGGCGGAGAGGAAAGAGGAGGAAAGAATTTTTTTTTCTCAATTTTTTTCTAAATTTTTTTCTAAATTATCAAAATTTGGAAAATTTACAAAATTCATGAAATTTTTAAAAAAGTGATCAATTTTAACAATTTTTTAAATTCAAGAAAATTATCAAACTCGTAGTTGGAATTTTAAAATTTGGTAATTTCAAATTTGTTTTAGGTGTTCTACCTTAAAATAATTTAGAAAATTCGACATTTGGCAGATTTTGATTCTATTACATTCAAAACATAGTTATTTTTTGTTGCTACATCAATATTAATAAAGTATGTATATCTTGTCAAATCGACTCTTCGATCAAATTAATAAACACTAATAAAATCCCATCGATAAAAAAAATCGAATGAAATCAATTCAATATATTTAAATAAACACCCAAAGCAAGAAACTGAAAAGAATAGAAATGTTGTGAACAATACGTAAAAATGTAACCAAAAACACTTCTCAAAACCATACAACAAAAATATAACTTTCACACTTATCACAAAACGATTGCCGATGATATGAATAGCGATTTACTCTACTCGTTAGCAATATAACGTTACAAACGTCTCCAAATACAATTCACTCCATAGTACGAATATTGAAAAATACATTATAAAAAGAAATTAGAATAAAAAAATTAAAAAAAAAAAATGTATAAAATACACACGTCATAAATATATTATATAATACATAGTATATGGGTATGACTTGGATTCTAATCGCTTAAAGTAGATAAACCATTCGAAAAATCGAAGACGAAGGCTCGAAAAAAATAAATCGTAGGTAACCTTAATCTTAATGACTGTTGAAATTCAAGAAAGTCCGAAACCACTATTGGCGGTTATCGCGTACCGCAGTTTATCTTTTAGCACACTTTTTCGGCTGTAGTTAGGTAATTTTAATAATTTAAAGCACGTTGATGATGTTGGTAACCTATGCTCGGGTCCTTTTCGTCTTATGGTAAAAAACCCTCTGATAACACTTCCTAAAAATTACAAAACAGGTATAGTGATTTTTCAACAGTTCACTCTAAAAAGGATTTGCCTACTTTGGTTCTCGTACACCTACCTATGGAATCACCAGCGTCCTCGTCTTCACTAACTTCAACACATCTAATCGAAAATGGTGGATTTAAAAACGCGAAGCCCAAAACTGGCGGTTTTGAACTACTTGTTACGAACTGTAAAAAAAGTTATTCGAAAAGAATAAAGTTTTTCAAAATTATAAATAGCAATTGACGACGTATTATTGTACAATGATAGGTATGCCATACTTTCAGGAATAGAGCACGTTCTTGCTCGGTGAAATCGTTATTCAGAATATCCCATAACCAAATAATAACTTTATGAGAATCGTGGAAACCCCCATAATACTGCGTATGTTGTCGCAGCTGAGTAAAATTCAATGGTTTGTCTTCACCGGAAATCAGTAATTGTAACTGTATTGGGGAAAAAAGTATATGTGAGAACCGAGAACGTTCAACAATTATCAGTTAACCGACACTGAAAATTTGGGACTTACTTCAGGAACTGAAAATAAAGTTAATGAATCACTAGAAAATATACAATGGAAGCCTTTGGCAAACGCTATGGTTTGCTGTTTGATTTGAGTATGCATTCTGAAATGCGCCATCAGGTGGATGTAGATTATTCTGAAAAATAAGAAGACACGAGTTCGTCAATTGTCCAGTTCAGTTTTGACGATACAACATCGACCTACTTATTAGTATTTGTAACATTGATCACTTTGCCACCGGGTACCAATTCGCGAGTAGTAATCACTCCGAAAAATTCTTCGGTTGTAGAAAAAGTCAATGATAAATCGGCCACGTCTCCTTCGTAATGTTTAATATACATTAAACTACGATAAAGTTCTTCGTCTAGGGAAGGTAAATCATCAATGTAACTATAAGATGTGGATTGAGTTTGACCTAACACCTGACTAAGGAAGAATGAAGCTAATCGTACATCCAAGACTATACCCTACGAACATTCCATCGCACAAAATGATTAAAAAATTGCAAACGATAACGAAATATTTTTATAATAATGGCTATACCTCGTAAACCGCTTTCGCCAACATTTTACCGGAAAACTCCATTAAATCTAGGTGATTCATTTCAGACATGGTGCTCATAGGAGAGGGATACATATGGCCGCATGCAGTTCTTCGAAATAAATTCAACGAAGGGTCGAATAATTTTTTAACCAAATCCACGATAAATTCTGACCGAAAAATGAACATTTATTTATATAATACTCGAGTTATAATTTCTCGAAAGTGGATGTAATAACTTGCCTTTGAAAATTCCAGCCTGATCGACTCCAGCTTCTTCTAACCCTTCAGCGTTGACAAATTTCACACGAAACGCTTGTTTCAATTCTATTGCGCTCCATTTATGTAGATAGTAAAATGCGTCTTCTACTATGTGATTCCTATTTTTGTAAATTTATTAGTTGATGATTCGGCAAAAATTAAGAAATATTATTTGGGTGTTTCTTAATCGTTCCACTTTGTGTAGCTCACCTACGAATTTTTATCACTCTAACGGGTGTCGGAGGATTCACACCGGATGGGTTGGTGGAATTACCTTCGGATCTCTGCTGCAATTGTAACTTCAATTTGTTCTTTTCAGCGAACAGATTTTTTTTAAATAAGTGAACTCGTTCTTGATAAGATAAAACGTGAGGCATCTTTTCTTTAAGTAACTAAAATTGCACAATTATTAATCGCGAACGTTGGACCAATTTTATCAAGAGTTATAATTCCACTTACTAATATTTTCTTCTTATTCTTATCTAAATCGGTAAAAAAAGAACTAGCTTTGATTTCTTTGATAATCCAGTGCGAAGAATTCGACGTGTAGGATCTTCTACAGTCTCGTAAATACAAAACCATCAATAAAGAATGTAATGTGGTAAATAATTGACTAGTTACAGTTCCCTCTTCTTCGTCGCCTGGTAAAATATGAATTGTAACAAACAGGAAAATTTGAACAGATCAATTATTTAGAATAAAGGACTTACTGAAGATTTCATTCATAACTCCTTTGTACAGGAAGTAGTTCAAAAACGACGATAATTGTAGGAAATCGGTTATACGGAATAAGGACTGTTCTTCGTACATTTCTACGTCATCTAATATCCTACGAGGGAATGCTTCAATTACCATTCTGATTCTGAGAAATAAGTCAATTCAGGCTAGCAGCTGAACACTTACGTAATGTAATGAATCATGCATTCGCTAAAAAGTAGCAGCATTTGGCAATCAGTTTCGTGATTACGATCACTCGTATGAGCATTCGTCGATACAATTCGATAAAATGATTTCAGTCCGTTGCTTTGCGATAAGAAGTACTTCCATAATAGAAACAACACGTCGTTTTGGTAACACAAACCTATTTAAGAAGTACAAATTTCGTGTCAGTGAAATAGTTCATTTTGGAAATATCTTCCAGTACATCTATTTCATACCAGTCAAAATATCCAATCTTAATTGGATAAAAGTATTAATCGTGATATGATACAAACGACAAGCTTCGACAACTTTATTTTTTATCTCGTTGGAAGCAGCAATAACTTCGGGACTTCTGGTATCTCTCATCTTCCACCTGCTGTTCACCGAAGCCATATCGACTAAAAGATCCAGAGCTTTTTTCCTAAAATACCGAAATTATGAAAATAACCGCGCCACAGAATCGTATTTTTCAAAACGAATAAATACGCACCCGAAAATATTTCTATTACTATTGATCTTCTTATCAGAGTTTGCTTCATCGTTTGCAGCCTCGTCTAAAGCAGACTGCAATGGTTCGACTAGAAACACAGTAACGTAACCTTTTGACCATAGCAATCCTAATTGATATTTGATTAACGGTAAGGAATCGTGAATATTCATATCGTAACCGTCTTGAGAAAACCACCCCAAAATCGGATGCCATTGAGTTAAATTTGAAGAGCGATGAGATACGACGCAGCTCTGACATTGCAATAGTAAAAACGTCATGTTATGCTGTAAAAAAATTAATTTCTTAATCATAATGCAACACTCAAATTGAAGTGCAATTATTTTAGAATCACTCACGATAAAGTTTAGTATTTGTTGTTTTTTAGTAATTTGTTCTAAATAAATGTAAGTCAATTCGATGAAATTAGCGGTGAAGCATAAAAGGTTGTTGCTTTTCCCGATATCCATTGCGTTCAGAAATGATTCGCGTGCTTCTACGTCATTAGACGTTGGATGCAAATGTCGTCTTAAAAATTTCATTAACTGGTCCAGCAGCTGTTCTTCATCGAAGATATTTAAAAACTGAAATCGGCCAAAAATCACGATTAATACATGCTTTTCAAAAACGAGCCTCTCCGAGTTTCATATTGAAACTGAATACCTGAGGTGAGATACTTTTCGCGTGATGTATAATCGCTGGTACTGTAAGAATATTTTCGATAAAATTTAGCATAATTTTATCGTTAAAATCCGAATACAGTAAAGGCCTGGATGCAAGTATCATCACAGCCATTAAACAAGTGTTCGTTAAAACTAGCTTGTTGGTTCCAAAATCAGGCATAAAACTTCTTTTTAAAATTTTCTACAAAAAAAAAAAAAGTGAGCAACAAGAACTGATAACATTTCACGTAAAATTGAAATTTCACAGCGTAGGGACTCACCTTTAGGGTGATGTAGAAGTCATGTTTTATCAAATGTCCAACGACATTATTACAAAGTTGATTTAATCCGGGTTTAAGCACGCGTAGATTTTCAGCCAAGCAATTTTTCGAATGGAAAATAGCCCAAGTGTTGATAGAGGTAAAAGATACAATCGTATGCAGAAACACGATTAGCATATTTTGTAGTTCGTTTGTATTGAGATGATTATCTTTAACGAGCATTTGTAAATAAAAATTACACTGGTTCAAAAGTTCTTTCAATTGCGATATCCATAAAACGGAATGCTCTTTATGAAGAAATACCCCCACGTAACTCAAACCAACAGTTTCCGATTCCAAACTCCTCGTTATGTACCTAATAAAAGAAATCGAGAAATGAAAATGGGATAAGATCAATTTTTGAGCATTCCAGATACTAAATTCCTACCGGCATAACTTTAGAAATCTGTCCCGATCGCTTTTTGGATTCATTATAAATAGAAACTTTCGAATTAAGTGGTAAATATTCAGCGATGGTTTTAGATCGTTATTTTCCTCCAAGAAAGCATCAAATTCTTGTCTGAAATTAACACAATTGAGGTAAAGTTGGACACTGAAATTTGAAAATAAAGAAACGACGATTGAGAACGCTTACAAGATTAATCGTCGATATTTGATACGGGCCAGCCATCCTTTAACATGAGCTTCGATTAAAGTGGCGCAATTTTCTCGTCGTTTTTCGAAAGCTCTTTCTTCTCGTGCAATTTTAATGTTTTGTAGAAACTCCTGCTTTTTGTCCAAAGCCGAGTACTTGATTTCTGTGATACTCATAATGGTGAATCTTTGAAGTTTTTATCACAAATGTGAAAATGAACGAGAATGCCAGGGAGGACTGATCATTTTCGCAAATAATTCTGTTAAAAATTGAACACGATATGAATAATCGATTTCGTTATAGCGTTTATCAGTGAAGCTTGATAATACGCGAGTACTTCGGTACTTCGCAGTTACAATCCGCTCGTAGAAAAAGTATTTTTCTTGAGCAATATGAAAGGTACAAAGGTAAATACTTACTGTTGTGTCTTTACTATTGGTTCATTACAATTTGGAAGAGTTTCTTTCTGATTAGGAACAACAACAATTTGATTTTTTGATTCGGACAAAAGAAAATTTATGTTTTGTTTGATAGATTTTTTTGATTAGATTTGATAGGAAAAAGAAAAACAACTGACAAAAAATAACAACAACAAAAAAACACAATTTATAGTTTGAGTTTTTTCATATAGGGTCGCTAAATCCCAATCACTTTTTTTCTGTAAAAAAAATTTTATGAAAATTTTTATTTTTTATGAATTAAACGAATTATTTTTATTTAATCGTCGGTTTAATTTGTAAATTGTAACTTCTGATTTTCTTCTTTTTATGTAATTGAGTAATGAATACGTTTTGGAAATTGAAAATTTAAGGAGTTGGATTAAAGAGCAATTTCACAGAGGGTAGAAATATGTAAAAAATCACTCATGTGTCAGACAGGGGGCGTAGCTCACATGGTAGAGCGCTCGCTTAGCATGCGAGAGGTACCGGGATCGATACCCGGCGCCTCCAGTATTTTTAGAAGTTTCTTTTTTTTTAGTAAATACCAACCAGTACAGAATGCCGGTGAAACTAGTTATGCTGATATTCATAAAAATTAACTTAATGTTACAACTCATTCAAAATAGCCGATTGAAATAATCCTGAACGATTTTATTTTTAGATAAACCATTGGTGACGTACCTATTCCACAATGAAGGTGACGCAACAGCGTAAAAATAATTATTGAAATTGTATAATATTGTACCGTAGAATATTTTATTGAATAAAAAAAAGCGGAATGTTAAGCAAAAGCTCTTATAAGATACAAAACAAACACCCAGTGTTCGTTGCTTAGTAAAAATAAAATATCGGCACTTTAGGCGAAAATAAGAATTTGGTCCTCGGTTCACTTGGAAAAACAAACTAAAATAAATACCGTCGTAACCGATGATTTATAACGTGACAAATAAAATAAGTTGAAGAGAATTTACGCTATAATAAGTTTATGGTACAAAGATAAATATCAACTCCGTTTATTTTTATAAGGACGAAAATTGTGACTAGTTTTAAGAAATCGATTTTACGTATCTGCCGGTGAGCATTTCGCGAATATTTTTCCGACAAAAAATATAGGTAACAAAAACGAAATATTTAAGCAGCGTCGATGGCAATAAAATCACATATTTAAAAAAAATCTACAAAATCATTCGTTAAAAATATAAGATTATTCTTTTAAAAACAAAATTATAAAAAATAAAAGTTAAATCGTAAAAAAATAAATAAATAAAAATAAACTTCCGTCAGTTTTTCTGCGCATCGAAAACGACAAACAAAACACCCCAACACCACCTGAACGCCGTATTTACTCGAGGGAGAACAAATTTATACAAATCAACAAAGAGAAATTAAACAATTTGATTGGAAGGATATACATCCAAAGGAGTACTACTCATATGGCTACCGTTCGTATCAGTAGCTTCTATCTGTTCTTTCAAAAGTTCCAATTCTCTAATACCATATCTGCTGATTTCATACTTATGAGCTACCATTGCGCTGTAGAAATGCATCGCGAATCCGATAAATAATAGTATCACCGGTATAAGCACGATACAAGCCGACCACGCGGCCGGTTGTGAGATGGCGTAAAATTTCACCCAACACAAGATAGCTATTTCGAATAGAAATAAAATTAACCCGAGTAGGGTAGAAAATGCCCAGGCGGTTTCAATATACCAATGTAACCTTTCGTGAGGAGATTCGTGTACAAAATGCACATTGTTTAAACTACACACTGCCTCAACGTTTGGCAATATGCAAGTACTTATCATTAAGGCTAACATATGTACAGCTACGAGTAAAGTGGTACAAACAGTGAACGCGATCAACCAGTGTTCAGGTATCTTGTTGTCTTTGTCTAAATTTACTTCTACCATAGCTACCTGAAATGAATATTACGAAATTAATTTTATTTTAGAAAACAATACGTTTATCGATTATTACTAGGAAAAAAATAGCTACCATCGCGAAACCAGAAAGTAGAGCTGAAGTTTTACTCGAAGCCTTTAGTTTAGCTCTACTAAGTTGTAATTTACGCCACGAAACGTAGGCCGGCGAATTAAAATTTCTTGTCAGTACTACCGGAACATCAACGGCCACTGGGCCAGCTCCATGGCTCGACATTTTCAACTGTAAAAGTTCTTCTAAATTAAGTAATACGCTAGGCCGTTGCATTAATTATCTTAATACACGTGATCGGCTAGTCTTGATTTGTTCCCAATAAATAACATCTGGTAAATACTCTGTACAATGCAGCCACAATTTATAGGTTACGATTTTTAGTGCGCTGAGTGAAACATCCCTTAAACGAATTCAATCTTACATCAATTTCTCCTTCTTCGAGCTGTAATAAAAGAAAAAACGATACGTGAAATCGCGCGGTTATACACTTTTATCATTCATCAAGGGAAACTTTATTACCTCATCATTTTTATAGATGACGGAATAGCATGCGGGTGAAATACACTCGCGAACACATCGAACGTATTCTATGCCTTTTCTCGCTACACAAGAGTTTGTTTGTTGACAAGCTGCTTCAAATTCTTGAAATAGAATTTCCTACCATAAAATTATACCATTTTAACGTTTACTTTTCGAGAATAAAATCAAGCATGGGAAATTTTATCAACAATACACAACATAATGGGAAGCTCAACAAAATAATGAATGTTCATAATATCACCCTTTATATCGGAGCAATACGTACATTTTTTTTAGTCTCTTTGTAATGAAATTCGACGAATTTGAACGATGTTACATCACACTCAAGTTCAAATACGAATACAGAAATTATGAGAATCACGAAATGAATATTTAATCTTCCGTATTTTCCCGACATCGGTTCAAAAACGATTTTGAATTATTACAAAGTACATAATATTAATGCACGAAGAAATAGTGAAAAATATGTTAAGAAATTTTTTTTTGAAGTACAAATTAAACGATTAAGACGCCAATATCACTAATAATATAACACTTACTAAATTACTTCAACGCGTATATCGCGTAGCTGGTGGGAAAAATCAATATTTTGTTATCACAAACTTTTCATACCCCCGCTTCGTCAGTTTTCCATAAAGCAAGGGTGAATTTTCACTAAACTGAAATGAAATAAATCCCTATCACCGCTATTTCATTGTACACTAAAAACTAAATTCACTTATCAGTCCTTCGATACGCGATAGGTATCTGGCCTGGCTCTGGCGATATCAGCAAAATTTCCCGTATTTTCTTCTATGATTTAATTGGTTGAAATTTAACAATGTTTACATGACGTCACAAAAATTAACCAATCAACATTCGTGTTTTATTTTCGAATACAGTGTTACTTTATTCGAGCGAGCAAAATAATTCAAACTTTTTCATTCACTTCACATTGAACACTGGAAATAATTTCATGTTCATTTCTGCTGATTTCTGCACAGTGCAGTGATAATGATGAAACAACATGAATACTTATAATAGCAACGTGAACTAGTTGAGTTGTTGAATTTATTCGGTTATAGTTATTGTAGTTGCTCGAATCGTTGTACGTATCCGTTTTAATTGCTGTAATCTTGGTGAAAAATTGTTATAAATTAGCAGAACGCGTTAATTAAATTCATAAATTCAACCAAGTGTTACAATTTTCCCACTTTTTTATTCTCGAAGAGGGGACAGCGATTAAATAATTATCAAGGATTACTTAAAATTCCATAATGAAGAAAACTTAATCAGTTGCTTGTGAAAGTACAAAATATTATTGTAAAAGTAATACTTTTTTAAATTATTCGCTGATTTAGTGCATCAGTTTACCGTGTTTCCTTTGGACAGAAAAACTATATCAGCGTGAACCTCGCTATGTGTCTGCTTTGATTTTATTTCAAATTGTATGTTCTCGTTTCGAAGTGAAGAAAGTACGCGAGTTATTTATTGGAATATTGATTTGATATGATATCTAAACCCGATTCCAGTTTTAGCTAGGTATTCCTTTTCTGGAGACTAATCACTCAATCTGTACCTACACGTAAGTATATTTTTTTTAACTGGAAGTTTTTAATATTTAATTCGTAAGTGTCCATGACATTTTTGATGAATGTATTAGAAGATTAATAAGTAAAGATAAACTCCTAACATATGAGAAAATTTCGCTCCAGCGATTGTGGCATTCACGAATAATCCATTATACGTAATTATACTATACTCGAATAACGTATATAATTATCGCTGCTTATTGCTGATTTTTTTTTTTTTTTTTTTTTTTTTTTTTGATTTTTTTGGGTTTTTTAAAATTTTTAAATTTTGGAAAAAA
>FIZV01006780.1:0-12826 GCA_900050545.1 Trionymus perrisii | reverse complement strand
TATGCTAAGTGCCATTTTTGTCGAAATGGAGTTACGAGTGCCATGACATTCTTGGCAGTGTTGGGGCGTTCATTTTTTTTTGCGAACGGCGTTCGTTCGCGTTCAATCAGAATCGCGTTCGTTCGTTCACTCGTTCAGTTCATATTGAGAACAAGAAGTGAGTCGTTCGTTCATCGTTCATTCGTCGTTCGTTCATTTTTAATTTTTTTTCAGATTTTTTCAATTATTTATATTTACTTATAGTTATATTATATTTTAGAAAAAAGGAGAATGACTTTTTTTGGTCTCATTTATTTTCATATAATCACGAATCAAAATTATTCTTAAAAACTTACAAAAGAAAGTAACAGAAAAGAGAAAAATGAAAAGTAAGTATAAGTAGTAGTAGTATAGTAGGTAACCACAAATTTCATTATAATGAATTGAATGGTCTTCAAAATCAAATCATCCTTAAAACTAGAAAGAACAAAATATGAAGGGTAACTAAATAGTATACTAAATAGAAATACTAAATAATAGTAAGTATCTAATTTACCCATCAAATATTAAAATAGCTTATGCATATTTAGAAAAAAAAATGACTTTTCGTTTTCACCTTTTATCACAAATCACAAATCACAAATCGTCTCAAGTTCAAACAAAACGAATTTTTGGAACTTCAAAAAATACAAAAATAGGTAGCTTATAATTATTTAGTAAACCAAAAAAAAGTTAGTTAAAACTTGAAACTATGAAGAATTCTTTTCTTTCATTTGTAAACAGTTGAAAAAATTTTCATCTGTTAGACGATTTCTTTTTTTTCTCAAGATATCGCCGCTGATTGAGAATACCCTCTCTACAGCAGCGCTCGAGGATAGCCTGTATTATAGCGTAAATAAATACGCTTCATGCATCGCGTATATAATTTTGTAACAAAAGCAGGATAGCCATGTTTACCATTTACAGCATTGACGAATTCCTCAATGCAGTTCTTCGGAGAGGATGAGTTAGTATCTTTATCTTCATATTCATTCTCGTTTTCATTAATATTAAAATCGAAAACCGAATATTTTGGTTGGGGCGGCGCAGTTGGTAGATTAGATCTAGGTTCTAGTTCCGAATCATTTTCGCATCGGCATTCCTCTCGAAGATTAAATAACGCCTCTTTTCATTTTTTCAAAAGATCATCGTCATCTTTCATAAAGCGAAATTGGAAGTTCGGGTGGATGCTCGAAGCTATAAGGAACTGTTCATTTATAAAAGCACTTAAATCTATAACAACAAAATTATTATCATCAAGTAGATTGGGACCGCATAAATTTCCATTTTTTTTAAATTGAAAATTTCAAACGGAACGCTATTTCTGAAAAACAAACGCCGTTCGTTCGCGTTCTTTTGGCTTTTTTTCCGTTCGTTCGTTCGTTTGTTCGTTCAGTTCGAAATGCCTAAAAATCGCCAAGTTTGTTCGCGAACGAATCGTTCGTTCAACGAATGACCCAACGCTGATGAATACCCACCCACCTACTGGTAAGAAAGTTAGATAAACATAAGTACCTGTACAAAAAATCGATCGGCTTTTCTTCCCTTCATCTGTGAAATTTGTTTCTTCATAATTAAAAAATGTGCGAATCCGGAACGTCGCGGAGATTAATGCTTATTTCATCGAAAAAAAATTTGATTTGATCAGGTGACACCTCAGCTCGTGAACTGGAGATATTTCTTGAAACTTTTCGGCTCAAAACATCGTTATTACGATCCAATAAACCCCTCGCCCAGTCGTCTCCAGGCAAGTCATCATCTCCAAAGTATGGCGAACATTCTTTACTTAATTAAAAAAATTTTAATTCAATTTTCAGAAACATCGCTAAAGCGCGAATACACTTAGAACGCGCCATTTGCCGAATGAAAAGATTCCGAATTCTGCATTTCCTACCCATAAAAACTTTACCCTATTGCAACGATGTTGATCCAAGTTTGCGCTGCACTGACCAACTTCCGAAATCCTCTGATTAAGGAAGTTGGTCAGTTGTTCAGTGCAACATCTACTAATCAGCAATCTGAGGCAGGTGATAATAGACGAAATACCCGAGGATGAATTGTAATGTTTTTTAAAATATATTTTTCTCTCTCTCGTTGATTTAAGAAATTGAAATTTCTACAATTTTTCAATTTTTCAATTTCAATTCCTTAAAAGTTATCAATTTTCAAAAAATTATTTTTTGTATTAAAAAATTTGAAAAAGAATTATAAACTAATGGTAGGTAATAATAGGAAGGTAACAAGTAATAATTTTTGGAATTAAATAGTAACATGACGTCTCTGAAAAGAAAATTATTCAACATGGATATGTTTTTCCTTTAAGTAAATTGAATGATTTAAAAATTTCCATGGACATATTAATATTTAATAAAGTATTAAAAAACTACATTTAAAAAAATACCAAAAAATGAAAAGAATAATGGAAATTTTTCATTTCTTCAACTTTTTAGTCTTAACATAGAAAAGTTTGAAGAATTTTTTTGTTTTCAAAAGTTATTTCATCACAATTTTTACAAGATTACCTACTCGAATTTTGGAATTACATTTTCTATCAAACAGCATATCCATGTTGAAAAAAAAGAACAAAAAAACTAAAATATGCATAACTGAAGTTAAAGTAAGGAAGTATACAGAGGATTGGAAATGAAAACAAAATAATAATTAATCTACGAAGTACTTTTGTAGTACATGGGGTATACCTATAATGTTTGTGGTAAAATTTTAGTAACAAGGTCAAGTTATCACACCACTTAGGATCTGCCACACCTTTAGTAGTATACACTACAAAACGTCCATATATTTTGCGAAAAAAATATATTTGAGCCTGTATTTGGTGGTAATAGTAATGCCTGCTATTTATTACGAATTCTTTGTTCTCATTCCACTGAATAACGTAGTTTTTCATCTCTTTGAGCGCCTGTAATGGATCTTTTTCACGTTGTGCATATAAGCATTTGATTTCTACAATATACTCTTTTACAATTGTATCCGGGCTGGCCCCTAACAAACCAGAATCGTGAAGATACATTCCACTTTCCTCCACCTCATATCCGTATTTTTCCTTTAAAATGTTCAACGCTTCCTTCTCTCGTTGTTTTCCACATTGCACAGCTTTCACCTATTTGAAAATATTGATTTTATTTCATGCAATAATTCGAAATCATATTGTATTCATTTGAAATAAATTATATTATTGAAAAACCTAATATTTTTATACATAAATAGGTAGGTACTTATCATACAATAGATGCGAATTCAATCAATTTTTGTTGATTAAACAGAAATGCATGTTTACACATTCAGCTGCTATGTTTCTAAATAATACAAAACACCAATAGCTGATTGCCTCATACAAATCTTTCAAACGAGCTGGGAGGCTCGGCGCATTATGTACCCAAATGTGATGGTAGATACTATACTTACTAGCACAACTAATGTTGTGTTCGTATCATAGAAAAAAGGATATGATTTACCAGTCTCCTTGTGAGATACTGAATTGACGTATAAAATAAAACCAATCGATGAATAATATAGGTACTAAAAGATTATTTGTTTAAAATATTTGGTACATTTTCTTACTACGGTATTTTACTTGAATTGTCCATAGTATAACTCTTCCATGATTTTATTCTTCACCTTTACAAGTATCTCCATTTGCTTTGGTGATAGGTTCCTCTTCTGCGTATACTCTTCCATTAATTTTTCGATTTCTGGTAGGGATTCGATCCAACATCCTTCTTTGTCGGCTTTTAGGGTCGTGGATAATTTCTCATATTCTTGTATGCATATTTTTATGTTTCTCTTTGTATTGTTCATCATGGTTTGTAATAAAGTTCTGGCAAACTTCACTAATATTGTCGCCAGTGGTAATCTAAATTTTAGACCAAAATTTAATGATCTTTGTAAAAGTCACCAAGCCATTTTCTATTTTATGTGGTGTAGGGGAGAAAAATGGAAATTTTTTTATAAGTCGAAGGAATGACAATTTGGAGCTTCATAACAGTGAATGTAGATAACAAGTTATGTAAAACACGCCCAAGCGACAATATTCGATATTATCACGAAAAAGAATCAAAAACCACCCAAAATTTTGATAATTACTGCTGAGTCAGCCTAGTAACCTTATATTTTTGTACATTGAGCCGGCGAGTCCATACCTCCTTTCGTTTTGGAGTTTTCGGGAACTTATGGAAGGACACTTTTTCTTGAGTGGAATCGGCGCCGTATTTTCCGCTGAAAACAGCATTTGTTTTATTTTGTTTGTTCTAATATTTAAGTATGCATGCAATAAATTTGAATTATTTATTCAATGAAACTGACCTGCTCTTACAGGTAGAAACGATGCAATAATTTTTACTGCGTGAAAGCAGTACTCTCCAACCAGCAGAGAGGTTACAATCATTTTCGATTTTTAAAAAGTTTCAACACTTGAGAAATTAATACTTCTGATGAAGTATGTTTTTAAATGTTTTTTAGATTCTACATCTTTTCATTTTCAAATCACAACAATCTCAAATAACATAACAAGAATAACACATTCACAAAAATAATTCTGTATTGTTACTTTACATTTAACAATACACTCACATTTTAATTATTATTCAACTTATTGATGAAAATAGCAGGGCTTTAAAAACGAAAACGAAAACCTTAAAAAACAAAATTTTTATCATCAAAAACGTTAAACGAATAAAAACGCAACGAATCATAACCGAAAAACGTTATTGAAAACGAAAACGAAAATAAAAAAGTTCGAAAACAAAAACCCAACAAAAACGAAATAAATTACGTTTTTTTTAAGTTTTCAAAGCGTTTTCGTTTTTAAATTTTTTTTTAAATTGGCTTGAAATGTTGATTTCATATGCAATACAGAAAATTTTTTTAAAGATGTGGGACAAGTGAACTTATTCGCTTCACAATCAAAAAGATCACGACGAAAGTTCTAGATTTTGTGGGAAGCAACTCTCGATAAATTGACACACTATGGTTTCTCTCACCATCTCTTAAACATAATTTTTACTCGATGAATAGACTGAACGGTCAGGATTATCTCCCAAAAATTCGTATGTAGACCCAAAATAAACGATACCAAGTACAGAGCATGCAAAATATTATAATTAGATTAACGGAGAAATAATCAGCTTCCTTGATCCTACCGTACATGTGTTGACTATGGAATACCGTTTGTTCGAGAACTGAATGATGGTCACCGATTGGATTCGAATCCTGAGCTCAAGCCATGTGGAGGAATACGAAAATTTCGGAGACATAACGGGATTCATTCGTTTGTTCAATCGTACGTGGGTCTATGACAAAATTCCAGTGTTTGTGAAAATCTTGATTCCACCCAAGACAGGAACGGAGCCGAACATCTCGTTAACGCAATCCATCGACTTCAATTCAATTTCTCACGTTCAAAACCCTTTCTCATCAGTTACATTCGCCATCGCCGCCGGCGCATTTCGAACTTTTAAAACATATTCACGAGGGCACTGAATCTATCTTGTCCACTTTTAGAACATGAATTCATTCTTCATCGAAAAAGAAAAACTCGTGGAATCAGTTAAATCTTTAAATAATTTTATTCATTCATCAACTCAAAAACAATCCACCTCGTCCATACGACGAGCGGAGCTCAGCAACCACTAAATCAGAACATTTGAACATTTTATAATCTACAAACAAACTTTTAGGAAATGATTATCAGTATCGAATTTGCAACCATTGAGCAAGTTTCATTGGCCGACGTATACCTCTAGTAAAGATATACCTATGCGAAATGATTCGTTAACCCTTTGGCTACCGGTATCAAGGAAAACACGGTCATAGACTGCCGCTACCAAACAAAATCATAAAAGGTTGTTTAGTGATTTGTATATTATGATTTCTATCAATAGTGACAGCAGTCTGTGAGTAGCGAAAGGGTTTACATTTTTAAACATATACTTTTTTAAAAATTATTTAAAAAATCAAACGGATTACTTAACATATTGTTTTATTGCTAATATTAAGGGATATATCTCGACCTACGAATCGAACTCGTGTTTTATGATTGAAGCACTATACTTTTTTGGATCGCTAACGAGTTCAAGATGTGCAGCATCTTCATTGCCTTTCAGCATCAATTCTTCAATTTTACTCTTTTCGGGTTCTGGGAAGTTCTTCCAGGTTGATGAGTTAGTTAAATAGTGCCCCCATAAACGGCTTTCCTTCAACTCTGATTTAAGCTCATTTCTCTGAATAATCATCTTCCTTAGATCTTTGAAAAATTTCAATTCTTCTTCTCAGTTCACCTAAAAATAAAACAAAATTTTCAACTTTTCACAGCTCCTTAATAAGAAGCATCTTTTAGGGAATTCTAAATGTGAGTGTTAGTTTGTTCTAGGAGTCTACTGCTGGTTCGAAATCTACATTACAGATTGTGACAGACGTATAATAGATCATTAATACATTCACAAATCTTCAGAAATAGTATACTTGTTGAATCACAAAGGAATTTTGTAAACAGTTTGACGTACCAGAAGTGAAGCAATGACACGCTGAAAATATTACGAAAAATTTGATGAACTATGATCTTAGATACTAACCAGTTCCATCTTCAACTTTCCCACGTATACAAGTAAATCTTCCCTCGTGAATTTACTGTAGTCTTCCTGAAAATATGACAAGATTGTTAAAATCTCGATAGTATTATCGTAGTAATAATTCAAGAATTGAGTGCAACGAAAACTGATAAGAAACGAGGTAGTTAACGAAGAATATAGAACCGAGAAGACATTAAAATCCCAGAAAAGAAAAAAAGACAATTATATCACCCATAACCAGAAAAATGAGAACCGATAAGCAGAAAAAATACTTACGTTTCCAAGATCGACAGTCGTATTGTCTGTAGTTTTTTCATGACGGGGTTCCTTTCAAAACAAAATTACACAGGATAATATTATCACGTTCTATCGAATTCTATTTTAGAATGATGATAAATCTTACAGAATTCGAGCAGTAATATCGCGAGCTGTAATATCTCCGACTTTCAACGAATAATACACCATCGCTAGTAACCTGATAAGAGTAAAATTGTCAATAATTTAAGTTCACAACATCCATTCTCATGATATATTCTTCGTACAACTCACTTTCTTCGATATTGGAGTACGGATACTTCTGTCCCCATCGACAGCTAACATTGCACCTGCAGAGACGATGTCATAACAATACGAACTACTGTAACTTCAAACAGCATAAATTACTTCTCATTACCTTTTCGGATTTCAATAGGATTAAAGCTTTTACTGATTTTCTCTTTCGCAACAGTTACACCATCTTCGGTGATTTTAATGGAGCCCCATGATTGTTCAAGAATGACGTTACGACCCTAAAATTGAGATCGGTTTTCTACATGAGTTATGAAGGTAACATCGAATTTCAAAACAGTAATAAAGAACTAAAATATTACCTTCAGTCCCATGGTAAGTGCTCCGGCATCCACACCTTGTAACATTTGCGCACAAACATTCGCATAATGTCTCCGCAAAACTTTTGACAGACACATCTGAAAATTTCAAGGCAAGTTGCGAGTAACACTCATGTACCTAGTCTCGTTTGTGAATCGAGCACGTGTTTTAAGCTTTCTTTGGTGACGAAAATGGATTTCGTCAATCTTCAACTTACCTTTCAAAAATATTCCACTTTGAAACAGCTTTCGAACAAGAATATGGACTGATTTTGAATCGAACAACCTTGAATCAACGTTCTCTACAACACATGGAATACGAGGCTCCTGTAATATATAATCTATAGTTACCTCTTTCTTCATTCTTTAAAAACTGGTAAATAAAATAAAATGGTAACCGAGGTAATTTCAAGTTCAACCCTGTTTTTCATTGATCTGTGACTTTTTCGTTTTTCAGTTTTCTTTTTGCGATGTGTTTATTAATTATTATCATTAATTGTTTAATCTTTAATTCATTATGATGAGTGTTTTCAATTTTGTCACGTTTTTAAATTTTTGGTTTTGGAATTTTCGGAATTTTTCTTTTCTAGCAACTTAGCAAGTAGTAAAACTAAAACAGTAAACTGTAAAAGTAGGTAAGTACTAAATTGAATTCATTCATTTTCTGATTTTCCATTTTCGTTTATATTTTAAATTAATTTTATCGTTTATCTTATCCACTATGTTGGTATTGTTGGTGTCTCGTGGCTTGGTGTTTAGATAGTGTTTAGTGTAGTTTGATAATGGTGGTTTTTGTTATGTATTAGGTATGTAAATCATAAATATAAATTGAAATAATATAGGTACGTTGGAATGGCGAGATCATTTGGAAAATGCACTCCGCTGCATTTTGAATTTTTGATCTAACACTGAAGGAAACAATCTATGAATCTACTCATCTAGTCTTCTACCACCACCGATGTAACCAATTATTCAATAAAGCTGGCCTTTATTAGATCGTAATCGTAAATATAAATAATACTAGCAACAGCAAGTACAAGTAGCATGGCGAAGTTATTTTCAGAAAACCTGGATGGAATTCAGTACAATTCCATGGGGTGGCGAAACTTCCTTCATGTTCATAAGAGAAAAAAGAAATGGCAACGTTATCGAAGTCGAGGTACAGTACAGTGCCATTTTCGAATTCAAACTATGTAAATCTAGATGCATTGATGAATTGATTACTAATTATTGCAATTAAATCGATTCAGCTGCGGTGACTTATCACTTCTTCCATCTTATCATTAAAGTAGTGCTTGTTAAGTTGTTCGTTTATCGGCTTATCTATTCTGTAGATAAAATATGTAGTAAACTAGCAGTACGCTTTGCACGAGTAGTAATTGTAGAATTTTACTTTCTACTTTGATTTGGCGCATTAAAATTGTAATTTGAAAAATGAAAACATAAGCTATGATCATTCATTACAAAATGATTGTTGTACTGAATTAGTATAGTCTATAATATTAATTTAATAATATGATCTTTACTTTTGAATAGATATGCCAAGACACGTCACGTCCAAGATTCATGATTACTACGATCAGAGTAGCGGAGATTCGATTTGTTTGGTCAGGGTTGAAGTAACTGATTCAAAAGGCGTTGTTACTACTAAATCATGTGACGAACTTTTAAAAGTAATTCTTCAATTTTGATACTTGACGAATCTTTCTTTCATACATTTGCACTGTGGTGATTATTAAGATACTATTTATTTCATATTTAAATATAATCGGGTTTGTATTGTGTGTATGTATTTAGAAAAAACATGCCGGCAATTTGGAAACACACTTGAAGACAATGCACCCAAATGATTATGCAAAATATGTAAAAAGAGTATAAAAATAAAACGAAGGTAAACTCAGCCTCAGACTCGGAATCTGCCACTTCAAGTTCTTCAACTGCGACTAAAAATTCTAGTACTACGAACCAAAGGCAGCCAAATTTGAATTCTTTCGGATTTACTTCTACTCATCCCATACGACATGTACATACTTCTTATGAAGAGATTATGAAAGGCGCGGTGGAAATTGTTACGTTAGGAGGCAGACCGTTTGAAGCTATAGCTGATAAAGGTGATTAGTGATTTTTTTCAAACATTATTTTTCAATTTTTTTTTCTTCTTTCAGCTTTACCAGTTAATACTTAATTTATTCTATAATTGAACTGTTGACGTTGAAGTTTTTACTTTTTACTTTACTTCATTGTTCGCCTAATTTTTCATACTATCGAAATTAAATTCTTTTCAGGCTTTCAAAGAATCATCAAACCATTGTTGACTACAATTCATGAAAAAAACTTCCAAACAATCACACCTTTTAAAGTGCAAAATCAAGTCGTACGTACTGCCAAAGATATGAGAAAGAAAATTACGAATCTCTGCAAAAATCGATTCATTTCACTCAAGATAGATGGTGCTACCAGGAAAGCCAGGGCCTTTCTTGGCATTAATATTCAGTTTTTGAATGACGGAAAATTAGAAATTTTCAATTTGAGAACTATTGAATTATTCGATCGTCACACTGCTGAAAACCTAAGAGATGAAATCATCAAGATCTTGAAAACGTATGAAGTGAATCCAAACCAAATATTTTCCGTAACTACTGATAATGGGGCAAACTACGTAAAATGTTCAAAATTGTTCAACTCTGAAAACCAAAATTTCCCTGGAAACGATGATAGTTTTGATTTTGATGAATTAGAAGAAATTACGGTGACTGTTATCGAAGAAGAAGAAGACGAAGATGGAAATTTCCAAAATATTGAGGACATTGTAATTGTTGAAAGTGAAAGTGATGTAGTAGAACCTTGCGATGTTGAAGCTGAAGTTGTACTTGAAGCTGGAGCTGGAGCCGTTTCAAATCCTGAATTAAACGATGACGAATCCAAAAAAAAAGAAGAGGCCAAAAAAAAGAGGAAGAAGCTAAAAAAAAGGAGGAGGAACGAGCTAAAAAAAGGGAAGAAAAGATGTTGAAAATGCTGGACTTATTGCCAAAAGAATTCTCGTACATGGATGAATCATCGATTGGTTAGTATATTTACTTGTTAGTTGGTTCAAATTTTAAAATGAACCAAATTCCAGTTCTAAATTTCTAATCTATTTATTGAATGAATTTAGGAGTTTGATGTAGCGTCCATACACTCCAGTTGGCGGTTAATGAGGTCATCCAACATATTCAAAATGAGGCAAAGAAAAACTCAAAAAACGATAAAGAACGTAAGACAGCTCAGCCCTTCAATCTTGAAAGGATTCGAAAAGTCATCAAACTATTGCGTATGCCAGGTTATATTCGTGAAATGAAAAAACTAAAGAAATTACTTCCGATTCTCGATGTCCCAACAAGGTAAATAAAGTAATCTTTGATTAGCACCAAGTATTGCTTCACTTTTGACTTGTTTTCTATTCACTTTCGAGTTTTGTTTATAGTTGACTTCAGTTTTCTAATCTTAATAATACAAAATTCATTGTTGCAGATGGTCCTCAACTTATAACATGCTCAAACAATTGTACAGCATCAAAGAGTACGTGAGCAATGTTTCTCAAGATGACAAGGCAGTCTATATCACTGATGGAGAGTGGCAAGAAATGAATGCTTTGGAACCTTGTGCTAAATCAACATTAGCCATGCAGAAACCAAATATGAATTGCTGCGATTTCTATTGCATTTGGACACGTTGTATATTCGAACTAGAAAGATTGAAAAAAGCTAAAAGTAAGTTAAAAAATCAACTCATCAAAATTCAAAACCAGTAATACTTTTTAATTTTATTTAGCTTTTAGATCGTGAGAGGGTTTTTAACTTTTTAGTTTTTATTCTATTTCACTTTCAGCAATTACTTAATCGGCTATTTAGTGAACATGATTCTTAATTTTCATTTATTTATACTCAGTAAATTAAAAATTTCTGATGTTTGCACAGATCCCATTGCTTCGTTGCTCATAAAAGCAATGGAAGATCGAGAAAAAAAAATACAGGACAACGTTGCATTTGCTGCAGCAATATTTTTGCATCCCACTTTCAAGTGCTTCCTCCCAACCGAGACTACGGAAAATGTCATAAAATATTTAGCTTCTCTGTACGGAAGAGCTGAAAATTTGAAAAAAAGTGGTGAGTTGCTCTTGCTTATTGCTTTGATTTTATTAAATTTGAAAAGCTTCAGGTTTTTCCTTTTTATTCTTCTATTTAGTATTTTGATCTCCATGGTGTGTGTGCTTTTGATTTGAATTTTGACGTTTGAAATTCTGCTGGAAAATGTTTCTGTATCAAAGTTTAATTATATCGTGTCATGTTGTAGATGATCCTGAAGTTATCAGCTCTGAAAATGATCGTATGGAAATGGAAACCGAAGACGAATTTGAGATATTCATTGCAGAGAGAGAAAAGGTCCAAAACCAAACGCAACATTTTATTGGAGTAGAAGAGCCAACCCCGCAGCCGTTCTCAGAAACCGAAGTAAAACACATATTAGAAACTTACGCAAAAGAGAAAAAAGTGCCAGCAAAAGATACGGAGAACATTGTTTGTTATTGGCAAGTCAGGAAGAACATTGCTCCAGTATTATATTCGTTATCGTCCATAGTTCATGGCGTGCCAGCTACACAGGTTACCGTCGAGCGACTTTTCTCTCATCTCCGATACATCATGTCCGATCTAAGATGCGCTATGCATTCAGAAATCATCGATGACATTCTGATTTGTCGGGTGAATCCCAATCACATATAAAAATAATTTTTGTTTTTTGAATTCATTTTATTTCAGAGCAGAGGAGACTGAAATGTTTTGTTTTGTTTGGTTTGGTTTTTTTTTTGTCAATCATTTTACTTAAGTTTTGGTTTTCCTTTTTCTTAGCTCTGTTTTCTTATTTACTTTCATGTTGCGAAATAAATATTAAATGAAATAAACCTATGTATTTCGAAATTTATTTCTATATATTTGTTTTATAATTTTTCATTTTTCCTAGTCTCAGTTTTTCCTTTCTTTTTTTTTTATTTTGTATTTGTTTCATTATTGATTATTGAATCTTGACTTTAAAAAACATCTTCGTAGTTATTTATTAGGTACATATTATTCTTAATTCTTATTTAGTTGAAACCAGAAAAGAAATAAAAGTTGAGAAGTGAGAAGAGAACAAATCAAAAATAAATATCAAAATTGATTCATGAAATAATCTGAAATATTATTTACCTCCTGCTAAAGGTGCTTGCAAATAATATTTCGTATGCATTTTGTACTTTACTTTGGTTGACTTCGGACCTTTTGTGAGTTAAGTTTTAAAACTCTACTTTTTCATTCGTATTTTATTTTACTTGAAAGTTTTGAC
>FIZV01006776.1:0-21170 GCA_900050545.1 Trionymus perrisii | reverse complement strand
GGGAAAATTTTGGTTTCTTTCTTCTTCTTCTTCTTCTTCTTCTTCTTCTTCTACTAAGAAAAAAACAAATTTTTTAAAACAATTGTTTCAAAAAAAAAGAAACAGAAAATTTGAATTTCTTTCTGAAAAAAAAAGTTTTTTCTCCATACTTTTTAATTCAAAAAAATTGAAACGTGTTTACTCGAAAAAAATGAATTTTTTTTATGTAAAAAAAATTAAAAAATTTTGTATTCCAAGGAAATGGCAAAATTTTGTTTCTCTTGAAAAAATGAATGATTTTTTTTTTCAAAAAAATTAGGATTTATTTCTTGAAATAAAAACATTGATTTTTTCCCCACAAAAATTGTTTTAAATAAATGATGAATTTATTTTTTTTTAAATGTTTGTTCTCTAATTTTGTATTTCAAAAAATTTGAGGAATGTGGCTACGATTTCATTAATACGTCTTCTGCTTACAGTGGGTTCCAGAGATCACCCATCATTGTCAAAAAACACCCTTCTTGTTGGTCGGAACGCAGATCGATCTGAGAGAGGATGCGGCTACCATTGAGAAATTAGCTAAAAATAAACAAAAACCAATCACATTCGAACAAGGAGAAAAATTAGCGAAAGAATTGAAAGCGGTCAAATACGTCGAATGCTCCGCTCTAACGCAGGTACAGTGCTATGAAAAATTTCTAAAATTCTTTCAACGTCTTTGGTATGGAATTTGAAAACATTTGCGATGACTAAATCGTATTTCTCTCTTTAAATTTTAGAAAGGATTGAAGAACGTATTCGACGAAGCGATCCTGGCAGCGTTGGAACCGCCGGAACCAGTAAAGAAAAGGAAATGCGTGATTTTATAAAGAGAAGAAGCCGAAAATAATGATTCAAAATACCTACAAAGTTTATAATAGTACCTAATTTATTATTTGAATTAAAATACGAAACAGCAGTAGCAGGTACGAGTATGGCTGATTCAGGGAGCGATAATATCTTCAACGATGACCAAAAATAAGCCAGCATTCGAATCACGTAATTTTTCTCCACCTCTCTGACCCTGCGGCCATTTCTAACCCATGGTTCGTTTCCGTTTGGTATATTTTTTTTTACCCAAAGACTTGACGTCATTTGGCCGTGAAAAGAGCATCAATTTGGATACGATTTTTCGAAATGGCCGGATTATTCAATTCGCTGGCGCATGCGCGAGCTGAATTCACAGGACGTCGTTGAAAAATATCCGCGAACGAGTTATGACGTCACATGTCGTACTGGTCTTCGTAAATTCGTTGTAGATATGACGCAACCGTTGAAAAAAAATTCTCGATTTCGAGTACCACCAATACCGTGTTTATTATCTAGTGCTCGGACGAGTAAACCGTACACGTACCTTTGTGAAGAGCGTTCGAGATACATTTTGATGGATTTTTAGATTTTAAAATATTCACAATTACCAGCGTTTTGATCTTTTTTGATTCGAATACGTATTTTTCATTCTCCGTAGTCAGCGTACTTTACACGTTTTATTTATACGATAAAAATTATCATTGTATTCACGTATCTGCGTTTATTTTCTTTTCTTTTCTTTTCTAAAATATCTCTTAAGTTATAACGTACTATATTTTATATAAAATTATATACTGAATTTTTAATAGTACTAATTTAAACGTTACGATACGCGAGTTGCGTACATACTATTTCTTGTTGATATTATGTATTTTAGTCGTGTGCCACCATCAGAGAAGCCATTTCAAATGGCAAATTGCGCGACGCCATTTACCACAAGAGAAAACGTCAACAGTGTGATTTGTTATAAGAGCATGCAGCATTTTTGTTCTTTTTATAAGCGTATTTAGTACTAATCAAAATCTATTAGCCATATTTTAGGGATAATCGTTTATACTATATGAACAAATATTTTAAAATTTTTTCCCTTATTTTTTTTTTTTTTTGAAGTTTTGTAAAGACGACGATGAAAAAAAAATAGTATAAATCGAAGATCCGCGAAGTGTTGGTGATGTTAAGGGGTGATACTCACGCGCATACTTTTTTTTTTTACAAAAGGTGCTGATGTGGCCGGGAGTTAATTCAGGGATGTTGATGAAGGCGAGAGAGGCTAGACCGTGCTCTGTTTTTAATCGTACCCCCCTCCGACCTGAAGAGGGTTTTAATTCCAATGTTTTTATTACTCTGTGCATGTGTACTTTTATACGTTTCTAATATAGGTACTTTTGTACATTTTATACTTTTAACATGGTTTTCAAAATGCGGTTGAGTATATGAAAAAAAGTATGTGACTTTAATATTTTCTAATGTAAGAACTGTAAAATTTTGTATTTCTTTGTTACTAATTTAAATATATATTTATAGTAAAATGGTACGTTGTTGAAATGGTTCATTTAAATGGTCGAATAAGACAACGAATGATTTTTAAATATTCTTTTTGGTGTCCTCCCATGATTTGCCACCAAAAAGAAAAATTTTCTTATCGAAAATTCGTTGAATGTGAACGCAAGAGTGACATAGTCGTTGTTTTTCAGCTGATAACTCTTCAAATATGCTTTTAAACGAAAAAATA
The DNA here is from genome assembly GCA_900050545.1 of Trionymus perrisii. Taxonomy (NCBI): domain Eukaryota; kingdom Metazoa; phylum Arthropoda; class Insecta; order Hemiptera; family Pseudococcidae; genus Trionymus; species Trionymus perrisii. The sequence goes on along the minus strand of FIZV01006776.1, from coordinate 18,610 downwards.
ATCATGACTGAAATTGGAGTACATAAAATTTGCCATAAAAAATCATATTATATCGAATTTTTTCGAACACTCGTTGAAATATACACGATGAAAAAAAAAATTGTCTTCTTTCTTTTTTATGAAGAGGATGCAATGGCACTGTCTCGAGGGAAAAAAATCTCTATTGGAGGTTCATTTTTTTTCGAACACACCTTTTTTGACCTTTCGCAAATTTTAGAAAAATCTCAATTTTTGCAGTGAGAAAAAAGACTTGACATTTTTTTGTAGGAAAAATCTTTTATTTGAATTTTAAAAAATTCAAATTTTAACATTTAAAAAAAATGGTTCAATTTTTTTTTGCTTTTTTCGAAGCAAAAAATATTTCTTAAATTTTTGCAGAAAAAAAGTCTATTATTTCTTTTTTTACATTTTAAAATTTTTTTGGACAAAAAGATCTCAAATTTTTTGAAGGAAAGAATGTCCCAGTTCTTTGAAGAAATAATCTCTCATTTCTTGAAAAAAAAATTATAAATTTTCTGGGGTAAAAGTATTTCCCAAATTTTTGCAAAAACGTAAAACTTTCTCAGTTTTTTTGGAGATTAATTTTTTTTTTGAAGCACAAAAGCTTTCTCAATTTTTTTGACAAAACAAAAAAAATATTTTTTTATATTTTTTCGAAGAAATACAAATTTTTTTCTCTATTTTTTTGATTTTGTTATGAAATTTTCTGAACTAGAAAATATATTCCTCAACTCCTCAAGTTTTTGCAAAATAGAAGTTAAATTTTTTAAAGTAAACAATTTCTTGTTTTTTTACACTTGAAAATTTTTTTTGGAGAAGAAATTTTTTGCAGGAAAAAAATCTCTTCGTTTTTTGAAGAAATGATCTCTCATTTCTTAAAAAATTTCAATTTTCTTGGAGGAAACAATTTCTCAACTTTATTATGTAAAAATATTATTCAAATTTTAATATAAAATTTATCAACATTTTTTGAGTTTAAAATGTTGTGAAAATTTCTGATTTTTTTTTTAATTAAAAAATTGCATGTAAAAATTTTTTCAATTTTTTGAAAGGTCAGTTTTTTAAAACATAAATTTTTCTGTGGAAATCCGATTTTTTTGAAAAAAAAAACTTCAATAAAATTTTTCCCAGTTTTCTCAAGAAAAGCAAAGTGGTGTACAAAAATATTCTAATTTTTTAAGGTGAACAATTTTTTATTAAAAAACAAACTTCAATTTTTTTTGTTGGTGGAAAATATGAAAAAAATTCTATATTTTTTTAAAGTACAAAAGCTTCCACAAATTAAAAATAATCGCCTTTTTTATTGAAAAAATTGCATTTTTTTCATTTTTGAACAAAAATTGAAAATTTTAATTTTTTTTTTAAAGAAGAATCATTCCATTTTTTAGAGAAAAAAAATGCTCAAATTTTTATAAAAATGTTTTCAATTTTTTGTTATTAAAGATGGTGTGAAAAATTTCTCAATTTTTTTTTAAATTAAAAAATTACATAAAAATTTTTTCCAATTTTTTTGGGGGTCAATTTTTTTAAAAACACAAATTTTTCTGAAGAAATCCGAATTTTTTTTGAAAAAAAAAATACTTCAATAAAAAATTTCCAAATTTTTTTAAGGTGAAAAATTTTTTATTAAAAAAACAAACTGTGTTGGTGGAAACCATAAAAAAATACTCTTATTTTTTTTAAGCACAAAAGCTTCCACAAATTTTTAAAAAAATCTCAAGACTTTTATTGAAAAAATTACATTTTTTTTCATTTTGAGACAAAAATTAAAAATCTTAATTGTTCTTTTTTTTAGAAGAATCATTGGATTTTTTTAGAGATAAAAATTTCTCAATTTTTTTGGAGTTAAAAATGGTGTGAAAAATTTCTTAATTTTCTTTTTGAAATAAAAAAATTACAGAAAAAAAAATCTTTCTAATTTTTTTGGAGGTCAATTTTTTGAAACACAAATTTTTCTCAAGAAATCCAGATTTTTTTGAAAAAAATCTTTGAATTTCCTATAGAGAAAAAATTTTTCCAGTTTTTTCAAGAAAAGCCTCTAAATGGTGAAAAAAATTTCTTATTAAAAAAACAAACTTTCAATTTTTTTTTGAGGGGAAAAAAATCCTGATTTTTATCAAACAAATTGAATTCTTTTCTTTATTTCGAGACAAAACTTGAAAATCTCAATCGTTTTTTAAAAAGAATCATGCGGATTTTTTTGGAGAAAAAAAGTTCTCAGCTGTTTTGGGATAAAAATATTTTTCAAATTTTTACAGAAAAAATCTCAATTTATCGGAGAAAAAATACTTCATTTTCGGAGAGAAAAATCTTGTTTAAAAAAAAGATTACATTTTCTTCATTTGGCTATAGTTCGAATAACTCCCCTCCCCCCCTCTACACAGGAAAAAAACATAAAAAAATTGAACAGTTTTTAAAAAAATCATAATTTTATTTAATTGCGAATTAGAAAAAAAAAATCCAATTGAAAAAAAGTTGATACAAAATTATCGATTATTCACGCTTATCTTTAACAAAGCTAAAAGGAGCATTTAAAAGTGACCAAAAAGTCAACCAAGTAGGCAGCAAAACGGTATTAATAACTATAAACGTCCAATTGCCATAAACCATGGCGTCGGTGACGTTCAAAGCGATAAGATGCTTCATAGCGTCGAACGATTTCATTAATATTTCAAGTACGGTCAATTCGTCAAAATTATGCCAAGTTGTTGCTAAAGTAATCCAATAAATTACGAATAATGGATGGAATATCAACCATACTACTTTCTTGAACCATCTTGCAAAAAAAAAACACGAATGAATTAATAAAGGAGCAGATTAATTTAACATACGTTTACAAATGCGATGAAATAGTACCTATTATTAGAGGCTGATATCCAAAGACTAGGTAAGACGTAGATTAAAGCTGTTACGAAACCGAAAGAGAAATTATGCATGGAAATGCATAATAAGAAGGTTCCCAATTCGGTTAAACAGATTACATTCAATAGAATCCAATTCTCATTTGGTTGGCATCTGAAATACGTACAAAGTTACCAGGAGAAGTAATTTTTTAAATTGAGATTCGACTCACCTTCTCAGACAAACAGCGAATATCACAGCGAACAATATGGATGTGGTTACATATGAAAATAATAAAGATGTTTCCGATGACCAGGTTAATTTTTTGACTAGAAAATTAGCTATGGATATGGTAAGGACACCGACAACATGAGTGCCTAGAACCACCGCACTGACTACCATTATGTTGAGGTTTTTGGCTGCCTAAAAGATTGATGATTTATGGAATGAGAACCTCAAATCGGAAATATGTAAGAAAAGATTAGAGGCTTACTTTAAGGGAATTTTTGCTTATTTTTTTACCATCGTCGTTAATGTGGAGTTTCAACCAGGTAGCGAATGATTTCAAATACAGAGCGCTGACTAATAATACTAAACTGGGCATGTATAATCCTATGAAAATATTAGGATATTAATTTACATGAAATTAGGCAATCATTCGAATAATAATTTCAATTTACCAATTGATATGTATCGATCAGTGGAAGGAAGTAGGTAGAAAAAATACGACTGATGGAATCTTTCTAAAAGATTATTCAAACTGCGAAATAATCCTTCCAGAACTCTGAGAAAAATTAAAAGCAGTTGAGTCCATTGAAAAATTAAAATTTCATAATAAATATTCGCATACCTTCCCATGTGGTAAAATGTCTGCCCTCCTTTGCCAACTTTGGCATGCCCTTCCAAAGTAACTGCTTCTATTCCAAATCTATAGAAAAATTCTTCTCATATATCTGTATTTTTTATCATACACACCTCTTCATTTCCAACCGAATAAATTTACTCACCTATGGAATAACCCATGATTACCATCCGGAACTCCAGTCGCTTGGGTAGCGATCATTTCGAGCATCGTTCTAAGTTTATGATTCCACGTCGAATATCTCATCCCAGCCTGTAAAAAAATATAAACGTATAAAAAAGTTTTCTTATTATAGAAATATTAAAATACATACTTTTGAATCCTTATTATAAAATGTATTTCGGACACCTTCTTTGGAGCAAATTCTATGAACTAAGTTAACGAGATCGAGATTAGGAAGTTGTCCATTTAATCCTGCAACTTTTACGTCAATATGACTAATTCTAGCGGCGTGAATTTCCAAATTCAAAGCTGCCTGAATAGCTCCACTGTGTTCTTCCAAGACGCCCTGGTCGACCACACCTAATGAAAAACGAACGCGTTATTTCAACTAGGCAAACGGAAAATGAGCATTGGATTTGAAAATTTTACCTTTGGCTCCTGATGATGTACCATGGTATGCGTCTAGCCACGCCTGGACTCCTAATTGTTCATGTTCAGTGATGAGAAATATGATATCTTTGGCCCAATATTTCTGTCCTGTCAAAATACACATTTGAATTACCTTTTTTTTTCACTAAAAAAATCCACAAAGGTGCAAATTATTACTTCTAAAATATTTAGCGAGAGAAAACATCAACGCTAATCCAGGTAGTGTAGTAGGATACACACTAGCCAATGGTCTGTAAGGAACTGATAATACTAGAGCTTCCAAACTAGCACTACGAGGTGCTCGCAATATACCGTAGACATTTTTACCGGTAAATTTCTGAAATGAGACCGATTAGAAGAATTCTATTGTGGTTTTAAAAAATTTTATCATACCACGTTCTCTTTAAGAGGATTATTCAACGTGAAATTCTGCACATAGGCTTCCATGTAGAGCTGGTGAAACTTATGGATTAAAAAATCAGCCGGAATTGAGTACCGGTTGGCTTCAGCTTCGGCTTGAAGTTCAGTCAGTACGGCTTGAGCTTCAGAATTTTCAGAATAGTCTCCTTGTACTAAGCCGGGGAGAAGGGCGTTTTCCGAGAAATAAGTACCTAGAATAAATTTTACAGCAAATGAATGTGTTTTGAGATTATTTTACTACGTACTAAGAGAAATACTCACTGGCGCTGAAGTTGTCGTGAGCGAGGAAACAGAGCCATACCACTGAAGATAATATCATCAGAATGCAAAGTTTACCGTGGTATTTGACGATGAAGGTTTTTTTGGTGTTTTCTTCAGTAGTGGGGTCTGTTAATAAGCCCATTTTTGATTCTGTAAAATGAATAAATTAAAGTTTTAGATGAAAATGAATGATACCTTTGTAGTTGAAAGTTAAGAAATATCTGTTTACCTTTATTAAATTATTTACAAATTACAATGATAAATTTAGTTCATTCTTGAAAGGGTTTGGATTACAAATAATTTTTGAGAAATGCAAGATTCATACCGAAAAAGCAATTAATTTAAACCACTGGTGTATGAATAATGATTAATTACATAGTTATAATGACAAAAAATGTATGAGAAATCGAAATTCAACTCAGAATCGCTTGTTGTTCTATTCTATGTTCATTTCAACAATTTTAAAAGATTTTCACATCATCAACCATCATAATCAATTTTATTCAAAAAAATTTTCAAGTGTTATTTTTCAATTTTTTTTATCAATTATCAATCAGTTTCAGTGCTGTATTATAGATCTACTCGTATTTCTTACAAAGTTGTGTTTTAAAATTTTTGGCGAAAAATAAAATTATGAAAGTTATGAAAGCGAACTTTAAACTTAAACAAATTCTTTTTTTGTTTATTTTTTTCTTCACAAATAATAGAAAATTTCAAGTTTTTTCAGTTCTTTTCTAAATAAAAATGATGAAAATGAAATTTTTTTCCAGCATAAAAGAGAATTTTTACACTTTAGTTTAGGGAAAAACGAATGGAAAAACCAGGAAAAACACTTGGATGATAAGTCAAAAAAATTACACAAAATGGAGGGAAATGGCGAGTTGTAAACAATTCGCTGAATTCGCTCGTTCGCTGTCCATGTATATTGTAGTCCATTATCCTCGATAAATTTAATTTAATTAAGTCTTGTAATCATTTATTCTGGTTATGTCGAAATCTAGTACAATGTATATCGTTGATACATTCCCTTTCAACAACATAATAGAAAACGAACGAAAATGGCATCAAGAAAAGAAAGCATTCAAGGAAAATTATCTCAAATGTCTCTGTAAGGAAGACCAGTTCTTGTTATCTCTTATGCAGCAAAGAAAAGATGGTGAGTTGTTTTTTAATAGCTTCTGTACTATACTCCAATCATTAGATCAGTGAAGGAAATAATCTGTTTTTTGTGTAGATGAAAAGCGCTGCGAAAAAATGAGAAAAGATATTGTACAGACTAAAACAGAAATGAAAACTGTTTCAATGGCAATAGCCAATTTAGTTAAAGAAAATCAACACCTTAAAGCTCAGGTTAAAAATGTTGATACAGTTATTCAAAACAAAATGATCGATGAAGATGTCAATCCAAAATATAAAAACGTAACAAGACGAACTAAAGTGCTAGATAAAACTTGCGACAATTATGGTAAAGTTTGTTTTGCATGGATTTATTTCAACTTTTTATGTACTGGATTACATGATTGTAATGTTTACTTGAATTTTGAATTGCAGATGCCATAAAAAATACTCACAAAACCGTCTTACATAAACTCCATTTATACAAGGAGTTCCTCGGTTGTAATGTCAAGTTTGAAGAACCCAATATTTACATATTCACTTTTCAAATGAACGGTAGTCCAAAAGAAGGAAGTATCAAATTTCAACTAGATTCCAAGTGGACAGGTAGTTTACCCGTATAGCCATCGAGTATTAAATTTTTCATAAGAAAGTACTCATTTTTGCTATTTAAATTTCAGTTCTAGAGTATAAACCGGATAATTTACTTACTGTGGAAGATTTAGAAGAATTTTACGAGCAACAAGACACTCAAAAATTGATAGGTTCTTTAATGATTCGATAAAAGCAATTTTCTGTCAAGTTAATTTTATGTCTATTTACGTGAACCCAACCGTGTGTAGTTTAATCCCTTGTAGTTATGACTTATGAATTTTCTCTTATCTACAGTTCGGGAAGCTTGTTAGTTGTAACTTGTAATATGAGTTTTATATGTCTATTATGTAATTGTTTTCAATTTTTAATGTTATGATGAATGTAATTGTTATAGTAATGTAAACTTTTATGTAAATTAGTATATTTTTTATTGTAGCGGCGGATTGCCTAGTGTTTGTAAATATCATTTTTTTAACTCAAGTTTTCCTTCTCTGATTTTGATTACTCTGATTCTTCTATCTGATTCGAGTGATTAATACGAGTACTACTTGAATTCTCCTAAACAAACTGAAAACCGAAGTTCGATTAATTTTTTAAAAAGACATTGGAGATTGGAGTTTTGTAAAATTTATTGTCAAGTGTCAACCTTGACGTTAAGGTCAAAGAGAAATCGATTTCATCAATTTGGTAACACTGTTCAATCAAAAGTATTCTGTAAAAAGAAATCCGTGATTTGAAAGTTTATCAACAACAGCGCGCAAATACTTTCTTTCTGTAACTTTTTCACTGTGGGTTTTGTTTTTATTTTCTGTTTACGAAATTTTTTTTGATTGAGGCGAATTGGCGAATTTATTTGTCGTTTATTTTGTGGTGTTTGTCAATGAATTTGATAAATATATAAAAATTGAGGATTTAAATAAGTAATCAACAACTATGCCTTAATGGTTTTCACATCCTGCATCAATTCCATTCGTTTGTAAACTAGTGAGCTTCTACAGAGTAAGACAAAAATGTACATAAAACAGGTAAACTAATTTTAATTTTAATCACCTACTTTTTTTGTTGAATCGGTCGCTATTTGACTCAAATAAGCAACACTTCTTTTATGGTATGTTCTGGTTTAGGTGATCATCCACGGCTTCAAAAGCTACCGGGAGCAGACTGTAGTAGAACCGTTTGATCCGCGTCATAATGTTGTCGGTAGGTCTAGGTATCATTCACCGCTTCTTGTTTATCAAGTGTTTTTCCTAACTTCGCGTCTGTATTTTATTGGGTTACAGTTGGCCGTAATGGATCAGGAAAAAGTAACTTTTTCTATGGTATGTGGTACATGGATTAATGGAATATGACTGCAGGTTCATGTTACTAATTATCGTTGTATTCCTATGCAGCTATACAATTCGTTCTTAGTGACGAATTTTCCAACCTAAGACCAGAACAGCGTCATGCACTATTACACGAAGGAACCGGACCTCGAGTTGCCAGCGCTTATGTAGAAATCATATTCGATAATAAAGATAATCGTTTACCGGTAGGTTGAGGTTTGTTCATTGATCTGATATTGAGTCTTGGAGTATGTTTTTTCAAATAATTGATTATTTTACAGATCGAAAAAGATGAAGTCGTTCTTAGGCGTTTGATTGGAGCGAAAAAAGATCAATATTTCTTGAATAAGAAAGTGGTCACTCGTTCCGATGTAACTAATTTATTAGAATCTGCTGGCTTTTCGCGCTCTAACCCCTATTACATTGTTAAACAAGGAAAAGTAAGTCACGAAACCTTTTTTTTCTAGTCTTGATGAACCATGAACGTTATATTAGCACTATTTTTTCAAAAGATCAACCAAATGGCTACCGCTCCAGATTCTCATCGTTTGAAACTCTTAAGAGAAGTTGCCGGTACCAGAGTCTATGACGAAAAGAAGGAAGAATCAACGAACATTCTTAAAGGTTATTTTTTTTCATTGCATGCATTATTTGAAAAAAATCACATCGGTTTAATTCACTTCATTATTATTATTATTACAGATACCGAAGGAAAACTAGAGAAAATTGACGAATTTTTACATACAATCGAAGAACGTCTACAAACCTTGGAAGAAGAAAAAGAAGAATTGAAAGAATATCAAAAATGGGATAAACTCAGACGATCTCTCGAGTATTGCATTCACGATCGCGATCTCAAAGATACGAAACGAAAGTTAGAAGAGGTACGTTTAAATTACATTTATCTACTCCAATTATTTTCCCTCTTCTAACGATTATTTTTATTCCAGCTGGAAAATCGGTTGAACAATTTTGACGAAGAACAAAAAAAATTGACCAGTAGAGTGAAAGAAGCCGCCGACGAAGCAAAACGTGCAACCAAACATTTAAAAGATGCCAAAAAAGACGTTCAAACAGCCAAAGAAGAAAAAGAAACAATTAGCGTGGAAAAAGAGCAACTTCTTAAAGAGAAAACCAGACTAGATTTCATAATTAAAGATTTAAACGATGAAGTTCTCGGCGATGATAAATCCAAGGTAGGTACATTTTTCATATGCTAATTCATTTCAGTAACTACATTACCACAACTGACTATTTTATTGTTTCCGTCTATAGGATCGTGCTGAGCAAGAATTGAAAAAACTGGAAGAGACTATCAGAAGCAAAGAGAAAGAATTGGAAGAATTAAAACCCAAGTATGAAGCTCAAAAGAAAAAGGAAGAAGATTGTACTCGAGAGTAAGTATCGGTCGATGGAGCAATTCATATTTTTCGTACAAAATTCTCTAATGCGAATGTATCTCTCGTAGATTATCTTTAAAAGAACAAAAAAGGAAAGAATTATATGCCAAACAAGGTAGAGGATCTCAGTTTACCTCTAAAGACGAAAGAGATCAATGGATCCAAAAGGAATTGAGGTGATTTGCTTGTATTTCTATCGCCCTATAATTATTTTAGAAATTTTATCAAATTTTTCTGTTATTTTCAATAGATCATTGAATAAACAAATCAAAGATAAGACAGAGCATCGTGACAAATTGGATGCGGAATTGAAAAAAGACATGGCCAATAAGAAAAGGCTAAATGAGCAAATCGAAGTAATGTTCTTTACAAGTATTTGGTTTGAAAAAATAATATTCATTTTAATGTCTTTACGTAATATTTTTTTAGGCACAAACTGCTGAACTTGAACGTCAGAGAGCAGCCATCGATGAATATAATAAACAATACTACGACCATAAGAAAAGTAAAGATACTTATCAAAGTTCAAGAAAGTAAGTGTTTTCAAATCGTCTGCTCATTTGTTTTTTGTTTTTTTAAATCACCATTTGATAATCTAATCTATTATTTTTTTCAGCGAATTGTGGCGTAAAGAAAACACCTTGCAACATACTTTGACCTCACTAAAAGAAGAATTAGCTAAAGCAGATCAAGCTTTACGTAGCATGGCTGGAAAGGTCCGTCAGCACATGAAAATATGCCTTCTGAATTATTTAAAACTTTCCTATAATTGGATATATATTTTTCAGGCTATTCTGAACGGCCGAGATAGTGTTCGTAAAGTCTTGGAAACGTTCCGTCAACGTGGCGGTAATTTTGCCAACTTGGCCGAAAATTACTACGGTCAAGTTATCGAGAATTTTCAATGTGATACAAATATTCAAACTGCTGTCGAAGTGACCGCTGGTGGAAGGTAAATCTAATCGTTTTTCTAGATAAAATTTTCAAATGTGAAAAAATAGAGTTTTTAATTAAACACGAGATTACTTCCTCCTGTTTCGATCTAATAATCTAGAAAGGGAGTAAATACTCACGAATCATATGATTCGATTAATGATGATTAATCAGTACATTGCCTCGAATAAATATTTTCAATCTGGAGTGTTCCAATTTCAGATTATTTTTCCACATCGTTGAAACTGATAAAATTGGTACACAAATTTTGAAAGAAATCAACAACCAGAAATTACCCGGAGAGGTGACATTCATGCCATGTAATCGTATGTCAGTTCGAGACATCAAATATCCTCCTTCGAACGTTCGTATTCACTTAATTACGAATAGTCTATTCAAAAAAATACCATTTTACCCTGGGATTTTTTCAGGATGCTATACCAATGGTGAACAGATTGGAATTCGATAAGAAATTGGATAAAGCTATGAGGTATATTTTCGGCCGAACATTGATCTGTCGTAATTTAGAAATCGCCACAAATATTTTGAAACAATATAATCTCGATTGTATCACGATCGACGGTGACCAGGTGAATATCTTCAAGACTAATTTTTACGTCTAGTTTTCAAAAAAAAAAAAAAAATCATTTAATCTTTCTTTTATCCTTATAGGTTTCTTCCAAAGGTACACTTACCGGAGGGTACTTCAAAAATGTCAGATCCAAGTTGGAAATACAAAAACAACGCAACGAATTCATGGAACAGATTAAAGACACCGAAGAACAGTTGTCAACTTTGAGAGACACCCTGAGAGAAATCGAGGGCAAAATAAACGGCGTTGTTTCCGAAATGCAACGTACCGAGACGAAAAACAGCAAAGCAAAGTAAGCATGTAGACCTGAAAAGAAAACACCTTCATTCGGAAAATAGAATATTAAAAATCACCGATAATTTTTTAGGGGCAATTTCGATAAATTAAAAGGAGATATTAGACTAATGAAAGAAGAATTGTTGGGTATTGAAAGATACCAAGGACCGAAAGAACGTTCCTTGACTCAAGCTGCATCCAATTTAGAAGCTATGCAAACCACTAAGGAAGGTTTAGAAGCTGAATTGCATCAAGTAAGCAATCGTTGTCTGTTGACTACCTTTAGAGCCGACCCTAATATGCCCAAATTTCAACTTCCTAGATCAACCCCACCTCTTTTAAGGTCCTAAAAAGTGAATTTTTGAGTCATTTGTTTACGTTAGTTTTTAAAAGAGTGCAAAAAAAATCGCCCCTTATGCAGATGATCTAATTGCTACATTTTTAATTTTTATTTATTTATTTTTTTTTTTAGGAATTACTTGCTCAGTTATGCGTCGCCGATCAACACGAGATGGATAAATTGAACGACGACATTAGAAGATTAACGCAGGAAAATAAGACCGCTTTTGCAACCAGAATGAAGCTAGAAGCTGATAAAAATAAATTGGAAAATTTACTGACTAATAATTTGGTTCGAAGGAGAGACGAATTAGTACAAGTGAGTTTTAATTCTGATGGATTAATTTTCTATGGAAAGATCAAGCTTATTAATGACTCTGTTTTATAGGCTCTTCAAGAAATATAATTAGAAGAGAGGAAAAGAACGTTGGAAAACAGCAGACAAGAATTGGTCGGTATTGACAAAAGGCTCGAGCAGCTTAATGAAGATTTCAAAGCTATGGATAAGAAAGTTCAAGAAGCTGTTAAAAGAGTACGTTATTTGAATGGAAAATTTAATTTATAAAGAAGTATTTTTTTGATAATTTAATTCCTTAAATTAGCAAAGAGCTGCGCAAGAAGAAGTGGAGAAATGGCGAACGCAGGAAAAAGACGCACAAGAGAAATTAGATAACGATGCTAAAGATTTATCGAAGGTTTCTCAAAAACAATCTCTGCTACGACAGAAGGTCGAAGAATGTACGAATAAAATTAGCGAATTGGGAGCCATTCCGAATCCTGAAATGATTAGTAAATATATGGCATATACGCAGAAAAATGTAAGTTATAATTTCGCGAAAAGATATGCAAAAATATTTCAGTATTGGAAATAATTTTTCTTTCGGTATTTATAGCTCTTCAAAGAATTAGAAAAAGCCAACAGTCATTTGAAGAAATACAGTCACGTAAATAAAAAAGCTTTAGATCAATTTATGAGCTTTTCGGAACAGAAGGAGAAGTTAGTCAGTCGTAAACAAGAATTAGATAACGAGTAAGTCCTATCGTTATACTACAAATTAACTAGACGAATTAAATTGTTAGTAACCCGACTTCTTCTTTACACTTTTACAGATTAGATAAAATTAAAGATCTAATGAGAGGACTAGAACAGCAAAAATGTCACGATATCGAATTCACCTTCAAACAAGTATCGCTGAACTTCTCAGAAGTTTTTAAAAAATTGGTGCCCGGTGGGCACGCTCTGCTCGTGATGAAATCCGCCGACGGGGAAGAATGTCGCAGATCGGATGTAATTATTTTACCAAAGATTGACGTGAAATCACGTTACGCGTCGAATGGTAACGTTAAAATCTGTCATTTTACAGGAAATCAACGCCGATAGTTTTTCCGGCGTCATGATCAGGGTTTCGTTTACTGGACGTGGAGAGATGCGTGAAATGAATCAGTTATCCGGAGGGCAAAAATCGTTGGTAGCTTTGGCTTTAATATTCTCCATACAAAAATGCGACCCGGCTCCGTTCTATTTATTCGATGAAATTGATCAGGTCGGTATGAAGGTTCACGTGACCGGAAAACGCCAAGTTACTTTTAATCACGTTTGATTTTTTTCTTCAATTAGGCTTTAGATGCTCAACACAGAAAAGCTGTTGCTGATATGATTCACGAAATGAGCAAAGATGCTCAATTTATCACTACTACTTTCAGACCGGAATTACTCCAACATGCTAATAAATTCTACGGTGTTAAATTCCGTAATAAAGTGAGTTGGAAGAGTCTACTGAATTGAAATGAAATCGTATTCGAACAATTTTTTGATTATTTTTTTCGTTTTTTAGGTAAGTCACGTGGAATGTGTGACGAAAGAGGAAGCTTATGATTTCGTAGAAGATGATACTACGCATGGTTAAGATTCAAATACGTAGATCTTTTTATTTTATTTTTTGTACGAAGCCATTAGTTTAACTGAACTGTATTTATTGAGACGATAGTGTACGAGTTTTTTGATTTTTCAAAAATTACTTTATGTTTTAATGATCGAATTGATCAGTTTTTATTTCATAAAAATGGTTTCAGTTTTGTAAATGATGTATTTTTAAATATATTTTTTAAATTTATTTTATTCAAATGAAATGAGTCTTTGCACTTATACTTTGTGAGTGAGTGTGCTGATAAACTCTCGCTGTGATGGACAACTCAACAGTTTAAAAAAATTTTCAATTTTTTTGGAAACAGAAAATTCTAAATTTTTGCGGTAAATTTATTTTTCAACTTAGAAGAATTCAGAATAAAAATATTTCTCAATTAAATTTTGGAAAAAAAATTGAATTTTCTTGGAATTGAAAATATAGGTAAAAGAATACCTGATTTTTTTCGAAAAGAAACGTTACAATTTTTTGGAGGATGAAAATCTTCCTATTTCTCGGAAAAAAATCTAAATATTTTCGGATAAAGAAATCTTTCCAATTTTTTGGAGTAAAATATACCTTTTTATTTTTATGGTATAAAAAGATCCATTAATTTTTAATTATGAGAAAAAATCCATAATTTTTTTGGGAATATCCATTTGGAATAAAAAACTTTCTCAATTTTCTGGGAGTAAAAATTATTGGTATATATTTTTTTTGAAAATATGAACGAACTTTCTCATTTTTTTTTAGTTGTAGGTTATTTTTAAATAAATTTTCAAAAGAAAAAATTCAGAATTTTTTTGACATAAAAAATAAATTTTTTGAAAAGAAAAAATTTCTCAAGACCAAAAAAATTTCCGAAATTTTTAGTGAAGAAAATTCTCTTAATTTTTATTATTTTTTTTTTTTTGGAAATGAAAAATTTCCAAATTCTTTGAAATGAAAAAATTAATTTCTTATTTTTTAGGAATGAAAAAAGCGAAAAAAACTTAAATTTTTTGAAGAAAAAATTTCTCCATTTCTTGGACGAAATTAAAGTAAAAATGTTTCTCAAATAAATTTTGAAAAGAAAATTTCGATTCTCCTGGAGAGTCCGCGTAAAAAACGTTTTTGTTTAAAATAAACAAAGTAGATATAAAAATTTTAGAATTTTTTTTTTTCGGAGAAAAAATTCTAGGTCTATAAATTACTAGAAAATCTTTCAAATTTTCTAGACTAAAAAAATTTTCATTTTGGGAGTAACAAAATTTCCAATTTTATGGGAATAATTTTTTCCTCAATTTTATTAAGATAAAAACATTTCTCTGAGGTAAAAATATTTTCTAAATCTTTGGAGAAAAATATGCTCATAATTTTTCTGAAGCGAAAAATTTCTTAAATTTTTGTTGAAATAATCTCTTAATTTTTCTGATTTTTTTAGAACAGAAAATATTTTCTCATTTTTGGGGGAATAATAAAAAAATAGGTATTTTAATTTTTAAAGGAAAATCCTATATTTTTTTTAGGAATTATTTTTATGAATTTTTTGGAATGTATTTTTTGTAATGATAATAGGTATTTTTCAGTTTCTTGGAGTGAAAATTTTATTCTCCATTTTTGTAGTACCTAAAAATAAATTGTAAAAAAATTAAAGAAAAAATTTATCAATTTTTATGGAGTAATTTTTTGTTTAATTTTTGGAAGAAAAATTCTAATTTCTTTGAAGGTAAAATCCTATTCTTTTTTTTTAAATCTCTCATTTTTTGAAATGAAAAAGTTTTCTAAAGTTCTTGGATTAAAAATATTTTTCAAATTTTTGTAGAATATACCTCTTAGTTACTTTGAAGTGGAAATAATTATAATTTTTGGAGAAATACAATCTTTCAATTTTTTGTGGGAAAAAAGTTTTTTGAATATTTTCTGAGAAAATGTCAACTTTTTGAAAATATAGATAATTTTTCATTTTTTTTTGGAAAAGAAATCTCTTGTTTTTAGAAGAGAAGATCGCTCAATTTTTTGAGGTATATATTCACTTATTTTTTATTTTTTTTTGATCGAAGAAAAACTTTTTTAGGAGGGGGTTTTTTAATTTTTTTGAAAGAAACAATTTTTTTCAATTTTTATATCTTCAAAATTTTTGTAGAGAAACGTTTTTAGAATTTTTTGAGAAAAATTTCAATCTCTTTCGAAAAAGAAATTTTAAAAAAATTTACCTTTCAAAAATAGGCAATATGTTTTCCATTTTTTGGAGAGGATTACTTTTGTTTTTTACGATTGGAAGCATCCCCTTTTTCTGATTTTTCTTTTAAAATTTTTGAAGCTTATTCTCCTATTTTTGGAATGTTTTTTTTTTTTTTAATTTTTGGATAAAGCATCTTAGATTTTAGTTCCAACCATCGGATATCTCATTTTGAGATTTTACAGACTTTACACTGTGCGTAAGTTCTCATCCAATGGTATTGAAGGATTCTTGCCGAGTAAGCATTCCACTCTAGCTGGTTCTGCATTCTAATTTTCTTTGAAAATTGTAAGGAATGGCACCTGTCGTCAAAAAAACAAGAGAAGCTGCATTTGTACAAGAAGAAGATGTAGTACAATCTAATCGAATAAATTAACTTTTAAAGGCTATACTTAGACAAGGCTGGTAACTTGCAAATCGCAATTTTTCAGGATGGAAATCCAATTTTTTCGCCAAAAAATATGGTTTTCTATTTACTTGTAGTATTGCCTGGAGAGTGGAGACATTATTTTTTTAATTTTTGTAAAATTAAAAAACAGAAAAAAAACCAAAGGAAAAGTGGAAACCGTTAGTGGCAACGCCAACATTTTTGAATTTTGATAAGGAAATAACAATTTTGATTGGTTAGTTGCTTGAGGCTAGACTGCGGGAGCACTTGCATTGCAAAAACAAAAGTAAACAAAAGCATGCACCATGCAATGCACCAAAACGCCCATTTTGATTTTATGTTTATTGTTGATGAGTCATGAGGTCATGACACTCCTGACAGTGTCATAGTTGAGTTGAGTAGTTCGTGTTTGTGTTTCATTTTCCGATTGAAATTTGTGAAAAAATAATATGCGTGTTTTTTGGAAAACTAGTAATTTAATTAAGGAATATCGTATGTATATGTATTGGAGATTTTTTTTACAAAGAAAAAGCTTACAATATAAACTTGAGGTTTTCAGAACCTAGAAGACAATAGACGAAACATCGATGATCGGTACGAGTATAAAAGTAAGTTACAGTTATAGAAATTTAGCTTCTTCATCTTGATTTCCTTTCATGATCGTGGACACTGCTACGGTTAAAACGTCGTTCCAAGATGATAAAATTTTATCGGTTACGTTATCCCCTAGACTGAACACGATCGCATCGAAGATTATTTGTTGAGCATTCTGCACAAAAATTAGCAATAATTATTATAATAAGTTTAAGTAGGTATAGAATAACGCAATTGAAACATGATCGATTGAGAGTAACCACAATAGCGAGATTAATTACCGAATAATGTTCCGCTGTGACGTTTCTTTTCACGTGATTTGCACCCACCGTTGTCAAAAGGGATACCAAAGTTTCGGGATTATTGAGATTTTTAATAGCTGAATTCAAAGCGCCGGCTACGTTTAGAGCGTGTTTCCTGTAAAACGCATTGTTCTTCAATTGATCAGTAGGAACATCTTTGAAGGCTCTGAAGAGCTGCTGGTAAGCCGGATAAGCGACAAATAATCTGTAAAAATTACACATGTCAAGTGTTCGGTAAATATTAAGTAATCTAAAACGAGCGTAGCCGCGTAGGATATTCGATTTGATAAGTGTGTGCGGTAATCGGTGGAAATATTGTTCGAGTGTTTGGGTATATAGTGTTTTATTGTAGTATTTTCTTATTTTTCATAGTATTACAGCATCGTTCATCGTATACGACGAGCCATACAAACGGAAGCGAATTCTTTAAAGTATCCAAGTACATACGATTATCTTCTTAAACGCCTACGAGTAAGTAATCATTTAATTACCTTTGGAATATTTCTAATCCGACGTTTTGCAGATCATTACTGATGGTGGCCCAACTATCTTGTACATCTTTCACTACATCATCGGCGAAGATTCTATTCGTTGCGTTCGACATCTGGAATTCAAAAAGCAGTGGCTACGTTGAACAATACGATCGGATCAGCATCGTTAATTATAATCTAACGAACGGTTACACGATGTTCGAACATAAGCTCGCCAAATTAAGGTAAAGGATTCAAGACGCATTCAGAAATTATTTAATATTAATCGACACATAACGTGTTTGTGTTGAAAACACTTTTAATCGATGAAGCGAGTACGATCGACGACAAACAACAAGCACAGAAGCAGTCGTGTTTTGCATACGATTACTTGTTTATATCTATAAATTTTCGTATTCTATTGCCAGCTAAATGAACTTGTATCCCATTCAAATACGTTATTTGAACGTCGTCCTTGCGAATATATTACTTCAAAGTTTCATCTCAATACGCTCGCTGTATCATGCCGAGATAACGCACGGTAGCCGGTTACGAAACATGAGATTTCTTTCGAACCGTTGAAAATTTTCGTACACAAATGCTCGATCGAAGAAAAGCATGCGAAAATACTGCAAGAGGACACCGAGAAGTATTCGTTGCATCTATAATCAATGCGTTTTATTGTGAAGTTTAATTGTCAATAAAAATCTACGATCGAAAGTGGAAATATCGCCGCGAACGACACGTGCCATATTGAATCGCTGCGAATTATTCAGTCGCCATTGAACCTTCTAGTGTACGGAATAATTAATCTATGGCCGACAACTTGGCAGTAGCTCGGGTATTCGAGCTATACCCTTAATTTTTAGAATGGAATGAGTTGACACAAACACATCTTTAAAAAATCCGAAAATATAAAAATCGAATACTTCAACATCTCCCCTATTACACTCTGCGTTAAAAAAAAAATTGTTGCAATTTTTTAAAGAAATAAAACTTCAATTTATTTTTTTTTAAAATTAAAGTCAGGTATAGGTAATTTTTAGGGAAAAAATTTCACTTCTTGGAGAAAAATAAACATAAGTATCTTCTGTTTTTTCCTGGGGGGGGGGGGGGGGGGGGTGGGGAAAAAAATTTTTTTTTTCGTGTTTTGAAGAAAAAACCTAAAAAACCTTTTAATT
>FIZV01006749.1:0-16829 GCA_900050545.1 Trionymus perrisii | reverse complement strand
ATTTATGTAGCGTCTTGAAAATTGACCTAACTCTGTGTTGGCCCCTTTGTGCCTGTCCAAAATAAATTAAGGCAAAATGCTAAAACAGATTTCGACAGGTCCTTATTCAAATTAATGAATAATTTTTGTTTTGGCAAATTTATTGAGAACCAAAGAAATAGATTAAATTTTAAATTAGTATCGAATGAAAAATCTCTAGAACGAAGCATTGCAAAAAGCAGCTTCAAAAAATCTGTAGTGTTTTCCGAAACTTTGACTGGAATTCACTTCAACCAAACCATAGTGAAATTGAATAAACCGATCATCATCGGTATTTCTATTCTAGAACTTTCTCGAGGGTATATGTATGAAACATACTACGAAAAAATTCCAAAAATTTTTCCTGATGTTTCGTACAAGCTTTTATATCAAGATACTGACTCGCTCATTCTGTCAATTCGAACAGATGACGTTGAGCGATATGTATTGAATAACAGGATCGACTTTTTTGACTGTAGTAATTACCCCATAGATCACCCTTGCTTTAATAATAAAAATAAGCAGATTCCAGGGTTTTTTAAAAATGAATTAGCATTGGATCTCCCCCTCGAATTCATTTCACTATCGCCTAAAGTCTATTCAATAAAGTTACTTTCAAATTCGCTAATCAAAAAAGCCAAGGGTGTTAAGTCTAATATTTTAAAGAAAAAAATTGCATTCGAAGATTATTATGAATCCCTTTTTGAAAATGAAAACATAACTGCAAATCAATTTTTGATTCGCAGTTATAAACATGAAATTTTTACAATTAAACAGAAAAAATTATGCCTTTCCCTTCCATTAAGTAATAAGTGACATTTCTATAGCAAAACAGATAGTTGGGCTTTCGGTCATTACAAAATTGAAAGTGATGATGATTGATGATGATGATGATAATTTTTCTCATACCATGGCATAAACTTTCTCTCTTTGCTCTGACAAATTTTAAAACTAAGAATTGTTGATCCTGTTATTCATTACATAAACTGATGATTAAGATTTTGGTATAAAATTGAAAGCGAGATGATCATGATGATGATGATGATGAATTTCTCATTAATTTCAGATTATCGCACCATATCCAACCACAAATTTCCCATTACCACCAGAGATATGGTGCGAAATTCTATCAAATGTGAGGTGCAAGACTGGTGTACAGAATATTTGTAAAAGTTCATTATTTTTTAAGGGATTAATCCATAATTATAAACTTTTTGAAGAATCATTCGATTTAAAAGTAAATAATGATGGGTTATTTCATATAAAGGGAGGGGAATTGAAAAATGTAGGTTTTGACTTTTTAAACTGTATTAAAAATTCCAAATTTGAAATTTATAAATCTATTTCTGGAATCGGAGAGATATTGAATTTTTTTTAAAAAGGATATGAAATAGAAAATTTGATTTTAGAGGGGGTAGAAATAAATTTTATGGGTTTGACAACTTTTTTAATTTTAACGGGTTTAAGACAGAAAATTAAAAAAATTATCATAAAAAATTGTTCTTGTCTCGATGATGTTTCTATAAATAACTTAACTTTTCTGGAGGGGGATAATTTGCGTTCTATTTTACTTCAAAATTGTATAGAAAAAGGAGGGAGTTTGATAATTAAATATAGGTGCGATATAAGTGATCATGTAATTATACCGATAATTAGATTTATTGTAAGAAAATGAAGAAATAAATGAATTTTCTATCAAAGTTTTTGACAGGATGGTGAAGAGAAAGAAGAGGAGGGAGAATCCTTAATTTTGGGCGAAAAAAAAATGGAATTTAGAACCAAATCATTCGATACTGAAGAAATTTTTCCATAATTATGATTGATCAAAATTGCAAATTTTATTACGAATTTTTAAGAATTAGAACTTCACTACAAAACAAAATGAGAATTTTTGAAGAAGAAAACATAAAAATTTTAAAGGTTTTAGGCTTAAAAAAAAAGATTCGACTTGATTATATTAATCAATTAATCAGACATACTTTTCTGGAGAACAAAATAGAAAAAATAATTTTTAAAAACATTACATTTAAGAGAGAGGATGATTGGTCCACTGTGACTGACATCGAACGAAGAATTCCGAATAAATTTGATAATTTCAGAGGAGTATTACAAAATATTACAATGTTGAATTGCAACTATACATTTACGTATTCTCAAAAAATGAAATGCAAAATCAAGATGATGAAATTTGAAAAATTGATTCCAAATAATACAATGTTACAGACAACCTGTTCTCTTTAAGAATTCTCACCTTGTCATTAAAATAGGTTACTCACAATAAACGAATTTGTCTATTCAGTTGTCTCAGCGTAACATCTTGTAAAATGGAAATTTACCTGCTAATATTAAAATTGAATATTTGTCCATAATAGTAAAAAATTAAAACATGAACTTTTATGATTTATTTTACAATTACAACAGTATTATACAAATTACATCATTATTTTCATGATTATTTTTCATATAAACAAGTAATTTCCATCTTTTTGTGACTCAGGGTGAAATGATCGCGTCAACTCAACTTGTTTCATCATCTTTTGCTTTGCAAGTATTCTAATTTCAGAATGAATAGTTTTACAAATCAGCTCATCCAAATGTGTGTAGTTGACAGAAACATAATCAATAGCAGGTAGCTCGTGTGAAGATATGTAATCAATGGTTGTATTATTACTCAATTCTTCTGTTCCATCATTTGTGTGTTTGACAAAATAATTCACATACTTTGAATATACATAAATAGCATAAAACTGATATTTTTGTAAAATTTCAAGTTTCAAAGATATACTATCAAACCACTTAATCAACTCATGAAATAATACATTTCTCATAATTAACTTTGTGTTATTGCTGTTATCTACCATCATTGTGCTGTTATTATCAGAGTTGAAAAACACTGTAAGATTCTTATCGATGTAAACACCATTTTTTTCTTCTAACTTACTTATTGATTCTTTCAATCCAAAAAATTTGAATAACAATCCGAAATCTCGTTTCATTATCAAAAACCATTGATCGAATGATAATGATATCTGATCAAGAACACTTTCAATAGATGAAGTAATTCGAACAACTGGGCAAAAATTCGATTGAACATTCATTCCAGTTTCAATATAGGTAGTAGTTTATACAAGAAACGTTAACGAGACTTTCAAGAATTAGATCGTTGAAATTCATTTTCACAAACACAGAAAAACAAGTTATTCTTATAAAATTGGTTTTATTAAACTAATACAAGAACCACTTTGTTCTCTGCTCGGAGTTATACAGGGTGTCCCGGAGAAGTTTCAGAATATTCCGTCAGTTGGTAGAACTGACTGAGACAAACAAAAAAGTTTATGTGCAACATGGGCCTAACTGTTCATGGGAGGGAAAAAAGTGTACTTGAAGTGTACCACTCCCTCAGTTATTTCATAAAATATTTTTTTTCACAAAAAATTAAATTTTTGCAAAAATTTATTTAGAGTGGCGTACTGTATCCATCTACCAAATTTCAGCTGAATCGGATAAAAAGAAGTAGTTCTACAGCGATTTATTCAAATTTTGGCATGGAAAATTCAACTCTTTTCGACCTAAAATTTGTTCTATGGGCCGGATGGCCGGATCAGGCTCGTTTTTGGCATGTATGTTTATGAGAACCTAATACACCCTCATATCAAAAATGAGCCGGATCCGGCCAAATCCGGCCCATAGAACAAATTTTACGCAGGGATGGTTAGCCAATCGCATTGGCTAAAGCTAAGGTTATTATTTTGAAAAAAATTGTTTGTGCAGTGTTGACCTTGTTTACAACGTTTAATGTAATGGTGAAAATATTTAATCGTGATGATTGGGTTGCTTATTTGATAAATTGCAGGGCAAAAATTTGAAACGATTGACATATTTCAATTTTTTGAATAAAAAAATGAAGCACCAAATAAATTACGGTTCAAATAATAATATTTATACATACATATAAATCATAAATCACGAGCAAACTGAACCAAGTCTATCGATGGCCTATCGCTTAATACTATTCGATGTACAAAAGAAACACATAAAACTGATCGATAAAATGAAAATTCTATTTTAAAATGCATAAGTATAACACAACAAATTAAAAATAATGATCACAATTGAAATAAATTATACGAGAAACCACTTGATATTCTCAGTACTGGTGCATAATTTCATCACAATGTAGGAATTTGCTTCATTAGAGGAAGCTCCCAGACAAGTTCCCCCAGCCATGTTATAAATAGCGGTGTCTTTCTGAAAATTATGTAAGGTACGCAATTAATTTCGTACTAAATATGATCAAATTTTTACTTCATTTGGCGGATTGAAAATAGAGTGAATAGTGAATACCTTGCCAGAGTATTTCCACTCTTGAGACCCTTTCATTTCGTGACATTTGGATAATTTAGGCTTATCACCAGCGGTTCCTGTATCTAAACATAATAGCTGAGCTAAAATAAGTTCATGGAGATCAGTCTCAAACCACATCTGAAAATTTTTTAAAGGAATAAGATTATATTTTCATTTCGAATCATAACTAGTAAAAACTAACTGAGCAGAAAAGAAAGAAATTACTTGATTTTTCGCTCTTAGGCAAGGCCTTAATAATAAAAATGATCCTTTCGTTTTGATATCTTTTTCAGAAGTAGCACAGAGATTTGTATTTGACAGTCTTATCTGAAAATTGAAAATATCATTAAAATGTAAACGCTCAACAACGGGGTAATTATTTTTCTTTATTAACCGTAAAGCTATTGACGTAATTCCGTTTTCTTTCATCCCAACGTTGATAAACAGGCTTATCGAAGTATTTCGATTTTTCTTTCAACTTGTGTTGATCGTCGTTCGGAAGTATCAATTCCGGATAAACGTTTTTCAAATACCATTCGAACGATTGACAATTCAATTTTTTTCGCAATTCAATTCGTTCGGAAACATCGCCATAGTCTATATATTTTGTTTGTGGTACCGCCGCAAAATAATGCTCCTACAAAATAAGTTGGCAACTGTTTTCAAAAAAATGTTGCTAAGAAATGGGTAGAAATTTAACGAATGGGATTACAACCTTATATTGATCTAGCCACACTTGAGCTAATCGAAGGGAATTTTTAGTCATTGAATCTTGCCCTTGGGGGTCCGTATACGGTCTATGTTTCCTGAATATATGCCCAACTCTAGAACATGGCATAATTTCCAAATTTCCACCACACATCCAAATCTAGAAAATAAAATTTAAATTCATGCACGGACGACATTTTTATCGGGTTTAAATACAATGATCGAATTACTCGAAATGATATCTCTAAATTTTCACCACCCCACACATCCATCTGAGAATCATATTTTCCTAATTTATTAAAATATTCTCTATTCATAGCGAATAGTCCACCCGCCATCGTAGGAGACCTGAAAGAATGATTTTTGAAATTTAATCACAGGAATATTTGTATTCAATTCAAGTTCATCTTATTCTTACTTGATTGGTTTAACGAAATCCTCACTGGTTTGGAGCATCCCCTTAGGGACGTTTTCCCATTTAAAGTGAAGACCCCAATTGAATCCTCCGCGTACCAAAGGCGATGACGAGTATTCCAAAGTATCAGGATTTATGATGTCAATTATGGGCGTTACCACGTTGGCTTCTGGACGTTCTGAAATTCTCGATAATAGAGGTTCTATCCATTTTTCATTCACTTCTACATGACTGTCGAGAAATATTAAAACCTGTAAATAAAATGGAATTACACATAATATGCCCTCCTCACGTCGCGAGGAACTTGAATAATTATTTTACATCTCCTGTTGCTAAATTTGATCCAAAAATACGAGCTCGAATCAGCCCTTCTCGGCGAGAAGTTTTATGCAGGTGCACTTTTTGAGACAGTTCTTCCCTCGATGATAAATAATCTTGCACATTTTCGTGAAGATGTTCTAAAATCAACAAAATCATTAGTTGAAAATCAAATTGAAGGCCAAAATTTATCTCAAATTCATACCTATATCGCTAAAGTCATCAATCAAAATAATTTCTTTCAGTAAATGATCCGGTGTTCTTTTCAAAATTGTATGAATTGTTCGTAGCAGAGTATCATATTGCTCGTTGTAAAAACAAATGACTATACTGGCAGTCGGAAGGTCATCTGGATAAGTGAGAGATTTACACCTGTACGGAAAAAAGCAACGTGAATATTTTTGTTTCACTTCAGGGAAATCGGAAAACGGAATTAACAGTACAGTTTATGCCGAGTATCAGGGATTTCCCGTAAATTCCCAATATTACGACTAGCTAAAGCGTTGAAACCGTATTTTGAGTATCCTTCGTTCCTCAATTTTAAATCATCCAGGTTCTTGACAAATCCGAACCCTTGAGATTCTGAAAAAGAAGTGAAGGAGTTGAGAAATTGAAAAACTAGACTAAACAAGTTACACTCACCATTTTGGAGGCGAACAACAGATTTTAAACTTCGTATCAATTGTTCACTGTTTTTATAGGGTGTGTACAGTTGTAAAGATGAAGGTGTCAGACTGGGGTCTACGTGAGTGAACGTCTGACATAGTATCACGTACAAAGTGACTGTACCCAGAATAATCACTACAAAATGCTTCAACTGACCATAGTAACTCCTGTAATCAGTAAATAGAGGGTTTTTTTTAGAATGAAAAACACATAAATTGAAGGTAATCGTCCTCAAATATTTTCAACTTACATCTTTCGCCTTTTACACATATTATGTTTGACATGAAATAAAGTAATTTGGAATACATAGTATTTAGGAATTGAATCAAATTCTTATGAAATCTTCAGTAAAACAAAGGATGCGTACAACAGCGTACAACAAAATTTAAAAAAAAAAAAGATTCAGTATTTTTTTGATAACATTTTTTTATCGTAATTTTACAATTCTATCGATATTCGTAAATTTCAGTTTACCCGTAATTTTACGATAATTTACGTAATTTTTTAATTTTTTTACTGCCTAAAAATCGTCTACAAAAGGTCAAAAAGAATGATAAAAATTTTCAAAGATCTGTTATTTTTGATTTTTTTTTGAAAAGCTGAGTTGAAAGTTGTTAAAAGTTGAAGCTTTCGCAATCAAAGAATAAGGTTGCAAATATCGAGTAATGAGACGAGAGACGTATATGTTTTGTATTAATATAATTCTTCAAATTACGTTTCAATAATCGCTTTTTTTGGTAATTGGAATCTGGGCCCATCATTTGATCTTCAGGTATGTTTCAGCAATTTTCTATTCCTTTCTAGCTTTTGTGGATTCAAAGTACTTATTTAGTAATTAGTGAAATTTTTTTCTGAAATTCATTTTCAGAGATGACGGGATTCAATTTATTCAACGCAAATACGACAGCATCGACGGCTCCGACCGCTAACTTTGGCGCATCGTCTACCATGAACACGCCAAACACCTTTTTTGGCTCAAATACCTCTGGTTTCGGTACGCAGACACCAGCTCAAAACACAACGTTCGGAAGTGGAACTGCAACGGGAAATATATCCTTTGGTTTGCCGAAAACGCAAAACAATGTAACATTTGGCGCTTCACCATCGACCAATGCGACTGGTGGCTTTGGAATCGCGCAACCGACGGCATCGTTTGGTGCATCTGCGACTCAATCAAACTTATCGTTCGGTACGCCTAATGCGCAACCATCTGCCAGCTTTAAAGCTTCTCCTAGTCAAACGACCGTAGGATTTGGAACACCAACAACGCAAGCTCAGTCATCTTTTGGAACTCTGCCGAGTTTCGGTTCCTTAAAACCTCAAACTACTACTACCACTAGTACTTTATTTGGAGCAACTGCTACAAGTCAACCTGGCGGTTTATTGGGAAGCACTGCGCAAACAGCGAATACTAATGTTGTGAAACCGACATTCGGAGGCGGTTTAACTTTTCCTGCTAGTACTACGGCTGGCCAAATTGGATCGTCTTTCGCGTCGAAACCAGTTAGTACGGTGCTAAGTAGTAGTACTGCCACACAGCCAGGTTTATTCAGCATGCCAACAGCGACCAGTATTACATCTACCGCTACGGTACCTCCGACAGTATCTTTTGGTTTAGGCAGTACTTCTCAAACTACATCATTTGGTGTCAGTGCTCCTTTATCTTCTACCACCGCTAGTGTTCAGCCAGCCACTACGCAGAGTAGTTTAGGTGGTATATCGTTCGGAGTCGGAGCGACGACTTCTTCCGCTCCTTCACTATCGCTTGGTGGTTTAGGAGCCACCACAGCTGCAACGTCATCTGCAACTACAACGCCTGGCTTGTTGGCTTCGTCGTTTGGAGCTACTACCACGTCATCATCTGGCGTATTTTCGTGGCAAAAACCTGCATCAGAAGCAACCGCCACGACTAGTTCTGTTGGCTTAGGAGGCGTCGATCATACTGCAGTGTCGACTGCACAATCAACCGCCAACACGGCGGTTTCTGCCGAAGAACAAGTTCTACCTAATGAAATTCTGCAAACTGTGGCATCTTTTAAAGAATATGTTAAAACGCAAAAAAATCTAAGCAGTGAGGTTGCTCGTACTTCTGCCGAACCGTTGACGAAATTAACTCAGCAGATTGGAGCTTTAAATAATATTATTTTAACTTTAGGTAACAATTTTAATTTCAAATTTTGTTTTATCTTTGAAGAATATTTTTATAATGTGTATTTTGAATTTTTTTCAATTTCAGGAAGTGTTCTATCGCAACAAAAATTCACAGCCGAGAAAATAAAACTAGAAACCATCAAGTCTTTGAATGATTACGAATTAGCTCAAAAAATTAAAGACAGTCCGGTAGCGTCAGAAGAACGTATGCTCGCTATACGTAAATATTTTACCGAAAAAATATCCGCTTTCGAAGAAGGAACTAAAACACTTCAAGAAAAAATCGAATACGTTTACCAGCACGTGACTACTTTACCGCAAGAGAACAGTTTGACCGCCGAAGCTCTAAAATTGATTGTAAAAAAATTACACGACAGTTTCGTAGTGATCGGAGCTCGAGCTTATAAATTGCACAACGATATGCAATTATTAAAAGTACAATATTTAACATTACGAAACCAATACGTTAAAGATAATTCTTCTATCAGTTTTAGTCTCAACAGAGAGCTACAGTTGCCATTTTCTGACCCAAGATCTAAATCAAGTACAGCAGATTTTACTCTCGAAGGACCCAATCCGTTTTCTAAAACAGCCGGCGGATCTTTCAATTCCTTATTGTTAACGTCGCAGAATAGAAACTTTCCTCAAACTACGACACCGTCCAAAGATTGGGGTGTTTCTAGCTTCAATACTCCTAAACCGTTTGGATTTGCGGATACGACGGGTAGCAGCTTCGATCATAATTCCTCTTACAATGCGTCTTCTAATCAACAGTTTAACCTACAGAAGCCCCCCGTCGGTAATAAACGTGGTAAAAGATAGCATTCAACTTTAAACCGTAAATAAATTCGGTTTTTCGTAATACTTGCGAAGTGTAATATAAAATTGATGTCAATAAGAGATTATTTTATATCCGCAAATTATAAGGTTTTTTTTATGCTACCTACGAAATAAAGGTTTCATTTTTTACTCGTATTTCTGTGTCTTATATGTCAAAATAATTTTTAACAAAAATCTTCAATTTTATTACAAAAATTAATACAAATAATACTGCGATTAAAAAAAAAGGAATACATTACGTAGTTTTAAAAAAATATGCAACAGTTGTTTTTCAATAGTTGAGTAAACAAAGCATTATGACAGGGAAACAAAGGAAAAAATTGGAATGACTTCGATAAAAGGAACATTAATTTGAAAAAACAACAAACCATCCTTCTTCAAAACAATTATTGATTTCCAGATGAACAGAATGAATTTTCTTCGCGTGATCTTGCAAATATTTCATACCTCTAGTCATAAAAGGTCTACTCGTACACTCTTTACATTTAAACCACAAATTTGAGTGATCTTTTCTCAAATGACTTCGAAGATCTAGTTCCTGTAACATGACATAAGAGGTAATTAATACAGAAAGATTCGTTTCGAGGATGTAAATTTACTCACTTACCAAACAATATGATTGAGAGCACAATGTACACGTGCTGATGCTATCTTGCGATTGATGTTTTTGCAAAATATGGTCTGTCTTAACGGTAGCGTTACATTTATCACAAATTATTTTATGTTTATGCTTTTGAAATTTGATGTGCCTTTGAAGATTTGATTTCAATGAAAATTCCTACAAAGAAGTACAATAAATGATAAAATCTACTCATGACGATAAATCATCAAGAAATATACTTACAGAAGGACACTCTTGGCAAGCGATTTTTTGTTGAGGGGTTTCATGAAGTTTTCTGTGTCTTTGAAATGATTTGAAACTACTCAATTTTTTCTGACAAAAGTTACAAACCACCTATCGAATAGAAATTCATTGATTATTATTTCAAATTTGAAAATTAAGCAGGTGAAACCTGTCACAAATTCACAATACGCGTACTTGAACTCCATCATGAATCATGATATGTTGATCGTAGTTTTCTCTTCGAGTAAAACTCTTACTGCATTTATCACAATAATACTTTTTACCTTCTGCGAAAAAATAAGTACATCGATGTAAACATGGAAACCCTATACTAATTAACAGACTGAAATCACCCACGTACCTTCATCTTGGGACGTATTTTTCCGTTTTTTAGTTTTACCATGGATACTTTTACACCTTGTAATGTGTTTCTGTTGGGTATCTTTCCTTGCAAAAACCTAAACACAAGATGAAAATTGAAGTATATTCGAGATGATTAGATATATTTCTGGGTACGACTATTCATTACTTTTTTACATCCGCGGCAAGAAAATTGACCGGTGTGCTTCGTGAAGTGTTTTTTAAAATTACGAGAATTTGTAAAAGATTTCGAACAGACGTGACAGATTACGTTCTCCACGGGTTTTAGAAGATTCGCTGGTGGTGGTACTTCTTCCGGAGTCACCACAGGAGCAGGATCTTCATCCAGAGACACCGGCAAAGTATGATCGATTGATTCTTCTCCTAAAATGGCAGCAATATTCAACTCATCTCCAAAATTGATTGGTTTTATTTGTTGCAGAATCATTTGTTTGATCGAATCGACGGTATCCATTGTGCTGATGAAATATTAAAGCTGCGAAAGTAAGGAATTACTTTCTTTCAAAAGTTTGAAATAGTGTTAGAAATTGTTTACGTACTAGTTGAATGAATTACTTAACTTACCCAAAAACGAATATAAAGATTCTATCTAATAATTGATCAAAGTTTCATAATTTGCCGGAATGGAGCATGAATGGACTGAATGGAGTGTTCCGGGTTGTGCCCAAAAACTTCAAAATTGGCAAAAAATTGGGCAAAAAAATTCTTATCAAAATATCAAAAGAGCCTTACACGGTGATAAATTCGTTTTAGCCAGAAAGTTCATTTATCAGTCAACTGTCAAAAAGCTCGCGTGTGTGTATGTTTGTACTTTGTATATTTGCATATTTGCATTTATTGTAGATAGAATTTTTTTCCCTGCTAATGATTTGAATTTTGCGTTACCATAAAGTTTCATTTTGATTACTTGAATTCGTTTTGCATTTTTGAAACAAATGTCGTAGCTTTTTTAATATGATAAATTCACCAATAACCACCCATAATGGCTTATTATTCTCTGTATGCTGCCTTTTGTTTTATTATTTCTTACAAAAATATTTCAAAATGCATTCCTACAATGAGAAGTTGGAAGTCGAACGATGGATAGTGGAAAATAATTTCCAAATGTATAAATACGTTTTTGAAAATAAGGGTAAGTGTATTCATCCCTTGTTGGTATCTCAACGATCAAAGCCTAATCTGATATTGCTCATTTTTTTTTTTACTTTATAGAAATAGAGAAATTGGTTGATTTTGCAAACATCGTAAGTATTCCGGAATTAACAGCGCAAGAAGAAGATCGAGTGAAAAGAGCTGCAAATTCGCTAAAACAGAAATTAATATTATATCGTTGGCTGGAAACTTTGAGCATTTCGCAATACTTTCACAAGTATGGGTTTCATTACGACATTACTTCGTTTAATCAATTAATTACTGAGCAAACTGTTGTTGCAGATTAACAAAACAAGAAGTTAATTCTTTAGAAGATGTATATTCGTTGGATGATGGTAAAGCTCACGAAGTCTTAGGTAAACATTTCGCTGCCTGGAGCAGAGGCAGGCAAATGCTACCCAATAATAAAGAAGCTTTGGAAACATTGAAATTGGATTTATGGACTGAATTTGAAGAATCGTCTGACAGTTTTGGTGCCGTAAAAATGATTTGGTTTAATGGTAACTATTTTTTTAAATATTGTCTCGTACATGATATTAAAATTAATATTTTATTCAAATTTATAGGTAGCATTTTAATTATTTCGGTTTGTGCTGCCGGAATAACTACGTTAATTTTAAAGAATCAATTATGGTTCGCGATGCAATCCGATACTTCCATTTTACATGTGATTACTGGTCGATATCTAGATCCTAGTATGTGCAGTACGTATTTTAGTTGGACTGATCCTCATCCAGTTGGAGAAACGTTGACTTTCATTATAAAAGTAATAATTTTTTTAAGATTCGTCGACTCTTAAGTAAAACAGACCTTATTACCTTGGATACTTTTGCAGTTCTTCCAAAGAAATGGTCTTCCTTATCCAATTTGCGACAAAGATAACGTTCAAGTTGAAATCAATTTCGGCGTTAGAAAAATATCATCTGTTTTGTCACTGGGTGGAACTGCACCAGAAGATGCCAACCAAGGGACAGTCAAGTTTACCGTTAGATATGCCGGCGAGTACCAAATATCGGTTTTAATTAAAAACGTCCACATTCGTCATTCTCCTTTCACCAAACGATTTCTGCCAGGTTGGTCTTATATTTTAATAAGTTTGCATTTATATTGAGAATTTTATAATTTATTCATTCGAGTATTTAGGACCCGTTGATCCTAGTAAAACAAAATTTGAAAGACATAGTTCGATAGTGATTTGTTGCGTTGACGTTTCCTGTTCGTTAACTATCCAACCTCGGGATTCATTTCAAAATTTATGTTTAACGAATACTTCAAACGAAACCGCTGGCGGTGTAAATTTAGATTTATATCGTTCTGTAGTCAAACAGGTGATTTCTACATGCAAAATAAACGTAGACTAGTACGTATTTAGAGTACTTTAGTATGTGTAGCGCTTGTTTTTAGTGCATTTGTTATAACAGTGTTTTGATTTTGCACTCAGTCTTGCACCAGGTTCGGTAATCGATCAGGTTACAATTTCGTTGATATTTTCGCGAAATATTTTCCACAGACGAAGACCCGCAAAATATGTTTGCTTTTGTAGTAGCACTTGAATAAATTGCAGATTTTGCTTGAATTCAGTAAGTTTTTCGGGACAAATTAGAAATATCGCTTAGAATGTGCTGCCGTGTAATAGTTTTCATTCGTGTGATGTAATTTTGCTTCTTCCTATATTCAATTCAATGTTGTATCTTCGTAAAGTCGCGATGAAAATCAAGATTCAAATAAGGGCTCTACGTTTCTAAGGCCCTTTTCTCGTGAATTGTTTAGAAGCCCTTATTTGAAGAATGTTTTTAATTTAATTGAAGTCAGTTCTGTATTTACTACTTTTCAGAACTTTTGTTCCATACATAAAACGGAATATTGAATATTTAAAACGCTTTTGTTAGATTATTCGTTCATGTTGTATCAGTTACACGAGACCTAATAATATAAAAATGGTGCATGATTAATTACACTTTTGATATACAAATACGTATAAAACGTTTGCTTTAAGTAATATTCGCTTTCAATGTAATGTTTGTGGTTGGAAAATTGTTTGTCGTATTTATTGATTCATGTCTAATCGAATGGCTACTTTGCGAGTTTAGAAAAGTGCTAATAACCTGAATTTTTTTTAAAAAAAAAGCTTAATTTCAGTTTCCTATAAAATAAACTTTTTAATGGAAATGATTTAACTTTGTGAATTATAATTTTTATGAACTAATTTCTCGTTTATTTTAGGGCGATGAAGAAAGAACAGATATATGTTTTCAATCGTTCACTTGGGATCGACTATCATCGAAAATATCATTCGACATGATGTTTCTACAAGAAGGATGTTTTCAAGTTCAGGTATACTACAGTGATTTCTTGCTACAAAATGGCGACTTTACTTGCGTTGTATTGAATAGTAAGTTGAAATATTACTTTCAAAATGAAAATATATTATTGTTTTTAAAACTACGTTATTAAATTTTCTTTTCATTTAGGGACCGATCACGAGATGACCTCTCGAAGTATCAAGCACAGGAGTATCTCGTACGAAGGGAAATTAATAAGAGTCGAAGGTGAACCTGCGTTCAAACCAAAAAAAGTTGTTATGTTCATTTCACCGAAACAATTCACTATTAAAGAGTTCGTGTTGAAATTTCTTATGAAAAGAGTAGCTACTTTTCGTCTATGTCCTTCGACCAAAGTATGTAAATTTCATAAAGAGAACTATTTCATTTCAACTTCTTACGTGGTATTAACTCGAGTAAGTTACAGCTTCAGCTTTTAGAAGAAACAGCGAACGGGGTACCGTCGTTTTGTGTGGAAGACGGATGCCAACCAGCGATTCATTTGGCTGCTGGGAATAGAAACCTGGTTGCTGCTACTTTCACGAAATTTTTATTAAATAATATTGGTATATTGGTTTACTTGGAGATACATAATATAATTATGGATAGTAGTCTGTAGAGGTAAAATTATTTTACAGGTGGTTCGGAAACTTTCACTGAAAAACAATATTTCTTTTATTACGAAGTTCGAAAGTACCATCAAAAACATAAACATGAGCCTATAACCATCCGAGTGAATAGAAGAGATCTTTTACAATCTGTAAGTGTAATTCGTAAAAATTCATTTTTAATATTTCACAATTACAATTCATTATTTCTTTTTCTACCAGTCGCTGAAAGCCACAAAAAATTTTACCGTAAAAGAATGGTGCAATAATTTCGAAGTTATTTTCCAAGGAGAACAAGGTATTTAAAATTTTGATACTCATTTCTTAATTTGATTTGAGTGGATAGTAATCTAGTTTGTATTACTTAATTGTTTTAAGGGATCGACTGGGGTGGTTTAAGAAGAGAATGGTTTCAACTAACTTGTGAGACGCTATTTAACCCAAATAATAATTTATTTAAGGCATTTAGCGATAATCCTCAAGTAATTATCTATCGTCGAGGTTTGTTCGTCCGACTATTTCTGATTGAAATAACGACCTTAATATATTTCAGGCTCTAGTCCATCCAAACAAACACCGACCTGCCAATTTGAAACTAAAATATTACGAATTCGCTGGACGTCTTCTTGGTAAATGTTTGTACGAATCAGCATTGGGAGGTTCTTATAGCCAGTTCGTTACAGCCAAATTTACACGATCTTTTTTAGCACAACTTATTGGTCTTCGTATTAATCATAGCGTAAGTTTTAAAAGTACCCGAATCAAGGCTCCTAAAGTAGTTAGGTTGTATTATTAACTTTGGAAATATTTGTAGTATTTTCAGTTCGACGATCCAGATTTATATTTGAACAAAGTCAAGTATATTTTAGAACACGACGTTAGTGATATGGATTTGTATTTTGTTGACGAAGAGTACGATCGCGCTGGACAGCTAGTGAGGGTATGAAATTGCTTCAGTTTAAGCTATAAAGTAATATAGGTATTTCTAACAAATGTGTATTTTTTCATCAGATGGTCGATTTGATACCAAACGGTAGCAAAATCAGAGTAACGAACAATCTAAAACGTCAATACCTCGATAGCCTAGCTCAATACCGTTTAGCTACCAGTGTTAAAGATGAAATTGAAACATTCTTGAAAGGATTAAATGACATTATTCCCGACAATTTATTATGTATTTTTGACGAAAACGAATTAGAAGTAAGTTCCATCTACGTACAAATATAAACTGAGAGATACAGATCATGTTGACTTTTGTCATTTGACCAGTGAAGTATTTGATAGCGAAGTCATATAAGTCCGACTTCCCTCCAATTTTTTCAAAGGAATAAGATTTTTATGAAGTGCAAATAAAAAATAAAAATTTAAAAAATTGTAAAAGTGGTTCAAAAATTCTGCAACATCTTCAAAAGATTTTGCACGTTGATTCAGACTTTCATGCTACATGGGTTGATTAGAAATTGAGAAAAAAATTAATTGCATAGATTTAAAAAAAAAATTAGGGTGGAAAAAGTTTTTGTTTTTCAATTTGTACTTCTTTTCAAGTGGTTTTATAAGAGCTCTAGTTTTATGTTTCATTTGATGTATTTTAAAGGGGTGGGCAGGAGGGATGAATTTAAATTTTTTTAATTTATAATTTCGGAAAATTATTGCATTATTAAAATTTGTTTATTTTTTCTCAATTTTAGAAAATTTGTCGTTTTTAAAAAAAAGAAAATTTTTGAAAAATTTGTATTGTCAATAATTTTGAAAAATTTGTCAATTTTGGAAAATATGTCTATTTTGAAAATTTGTTATTTTTTAAAAATTTGTCAGTTTTGAAAATTAGTAAATATGAAAATATTTGTCAATTTTGGCAAATTTGTGAGTTTCAAACTTGAAAGATTTGCTCATTTTGGAAAATTAGTCAATTTTAAAAAATTTGTTGATTTTGCAAAATTTGTCAATTTTGAAAAATTTGTTGATTTTAAAAAATTTGTCAATTTTGGAAAATTTGTCAGTTTTGAAAAATTTGTCAATTTTGGAAAATTTGTCAATTTTGGAAAATTTGTCAATTTTGGAAA
>FIZV01006709.1:0-14511 GCA_900050545.1 Trionymus perrisii | reverse complement strand
AATTGCTCAAATTTTTTTCTGAAAAATTCCAAAAATTATCCTTGGTACCAACTATCATCCGTGCAAGTTTGAAAAAAATCGATTGAAAACCGCCAAAGTTAAAAATGTTCAACGAAAATCCACTTTAAACCCCCCTAGAGGGGGCTAGGGGTGAGATATCGAGCTAAAAATTTTGTCACGGGGGTTTCAGACCATAAGGACCAACTTCCACAGGAAAATTCAAAAATCCGTGCTCAGGGCCAAATCACCCCCAAAACCCGGCTAGACTCTTTAAAAAAATCCAAAATTGCAAACTTTTCCAAAATTGTTGAATTTTCCTCAACGACGCTGGAGCAGAGAATCTGGAAGCTGAAGAATACGCTGGGAAATTCGTAGCTAATCGCATTCGTACCACCGTATTACCAGATCTAAATGAGAGTTACCTGGCCATGATGGACATTACAATAGCTGGCGATGTATCGTAGAAGAAACGAGATCAAATCGGATAATTACAAACAGAGTCTAGAGAAGTTTTCAAAGTTTTAAAAATTTTCCAATTTTAGGCAACTTTGAACAAGGAACCAATGTGAAAAATCGTCATACCAACTGCTGGCTATTGAATAAATTAATCTTATCACCTGTTGGAAATATATAATATGTAGGTACCTATATTTTTGACTTACACATATTCTCTAATTTCAATTATAAGGTATGTATGTATGTTTTTGTCGTGCTCACCTCGGAAGATTTTGTTCCGAGTCATTTTTTTCAAAAAAAAAAAATTAACGTATCTTCTTAGTAAAATAAGTATTTCAAGTTTCCCAACCATACTTTTGGTGATCCTGATCCCTTCAGAGGTGAAAAAATACAAATATGTTGTGTACCTAATACCTATAGTTTAGATGTATAACATTTATTTTTTTCAGAATTTTTCATATGAATGGAAGACGTTCAAAAATGTCTTTGGAACTGTCATTTCTTATCTAAAATTTTTTGGCTTGCAATACATCATCAAATTGACACCTAAATACACAATCAAACTGAATTAAAATCAAATTGTTCATTTTTTCCAATTTTTTCTTTTTTCTTTTAAAATAAGGGAATTAAAATGACGCAATTTTGGAAACCCTTGCCCGCCTTCGAGATCAGCTGGGCGTCTGAAATTCATATATCTGGACATATTCCAACTCGTTATTTTGTCATACTCGTATTATATCGATTTCAGCAAAATCTAGATTTTTTTTTCAAAATCACTTTAATCTACGATTTATAATTTTTCTGAAATCAAAGACACCGAATTGGTGAAAGTGGGCAAAAAAAATTAAAGATTCTGGATTTTGCTGAAATCGAAGCTGTATATGTCGAGTATTGAGTTGAAACATGTCCATACATGAATTATAGACCCTTAGGTCATCTCGAAGGCTGTAGTGGGTTCCTAAAATGGCGCAATTCTAGTCTAGTATTTTAAAAGAAAATTGGAAAAAATGGACGAATTTTATTCAAACTCGGGTTTATGGTGTATTTTTGTATTTTTGATGATACACTGTGAACAAGAAATTTTCAACCAATTGACCGTTATAAGGGCGAAAAATGATGGAAAAAATTGAGGTTTCGCAAATTAATTAATTTTTCATCAAAGCATTGGATGCACCTAGCTCGGCTACCTCAACAGGATGTAACAATTGAACATTCGAAATTTTTATCCTATAAATAAACCAAGGATTTTCATTTCGCTACGACTGATGATGAAGAGGAGCCATCACAACCAAACACCGAAGGCCCGAACAATATGTTTTTCTTGGTAGGTAAATCTAGATAATCTATTTTTTCACGTCGTGATTTTTATTTTAATATTCAATACCAACTTGAACTGGTATTTGTTGAATTAATCGATGCAATCGAGTACATGTAACTTGGCAAGCAAAAAATTGCCTTAAACGAAATTTCAATTCGAAAAAAATTTTCAACTAGAGTAGGTACCAACAGAATATACTGGCGAAGTGAAAAA
Organism: Trionymus perrisii; assembly: GCA_900050545.1. Classification (NCBI taxonomy): domain Eukaryota; kingdom Metazoa; phylum Arthropoda; class Insecta; order Hemiptera; family Pseudococcidae; genus Trionymus; species Trionymus perrisii. Next base: position 12,524 of record FIZV01006709.1, on the reverse strand, counting down.
ACATCAGGGAAATATTCTTCCTCTTAACTTACTAAATAGAAAAAAAGAAAAATTAGGCGATTAATATGCGAATATATTAAGTACGGTACAGTAAAAAGAAGCCGCAGGTTTTTTTTTCTATGAACATGCGACATAGTCAATAATTTCCAGCATATCTACGAGATACAATGTACGACGATGAAATAAACGATGCTGACAAGATTGCCAAGAAATTTTTTGGGTATTAAATTTGTCAAACGTTGTGGGGTCTTGTGGTATCTCTCTACGTAGGTGCTCTATCGTAAAATGTACTGCTGCTGTATGGGCAATATGAAACTCACATTTGGACATATGCAGCATACGCCAAGTTATTTTGCATTTTTTATAATAATATGCACAATTTAGTGTCCCTATAAAGCAACAGAGGAATTAACGAATCAGTTGCGTGTGTAGATGCACAAGCTTAGGCGACGTTTTGTCATAGAACGCACGCGAAGGAGAAGAAAAGACGACATGGTGAATTATTATTGGAACTCGTTCGTGGTTCATTGTACCAAGTTTCTCTAAAATAGGTATATTGAAATTTGCGGTACGTTCGCTCTGTAGTGATAAGGCCGCCGCGAACTAACTGGCCAGTGCGATGTGTGAATACCTGAAGCATGTTGTATTTTTTTTTTTGGAGCCGAGCTTGATTTATAATTGGAACTGGTTTATTTGTCTTAGGATAGTATTCCAGCCATGCGGACGACAATGTAACCAAGAGAGCAGATGACAGAAAAATAATTTGAAACATTGTTGTTTGTAATGTATACAGATTTTCAACTCGTTATTCGAGTTTTTTTTTTTTTTCGTTCGGTATTTTTTTGTTTTAAATATAAGAAAAAATAAAAATAAAAGAAACGTTTCATTATCTGATTTAATATCAATTTCCCAGTCCGATTTTAATAGCGAGTAATCTTTCTTTTGTCCGAGCAACTCAACTTTGATTGAACGAACTCATTAACTGCAGTTAGAAATCCAGTTTGGATTCACTGTGTTGTTTTTTCACCGCGTTTCAACTCGACGAAGAGATTGGAGCCAGGTTCGATTATTTGACGCTCGGGTGTCGAAATGAAAAATAAACAAGACGTTGAAAGTGAAGGGAATTTTAGACATTTGATGACATGAAAAAAAACAATACGAAATTGCGAACGAAGAAAACAGCAAAAATGGTGTATAGTATCTCTGCAATGGCAAAGGTCGAGGTAATGAACTCTCAATATCTCGTAGATTTGAAGGAATTTAAGAGCTCAATGACCTACCCACTTGACCACTATACAGGGTGTTTCACAGCTGATGTGATTCCTTGCACGAAGTACATACGCAACCGTTGAAATGAAGCTTTCAGATCAATACTAGAGTTTGAATTACGGCGATTACATCAATGCACTTATAGGGTGATCCTTGTAGAAGTGCATTTTGACACCGGACAACACCACACTATTTTCAACATTGAAACTAGGAAGAAGCTATTTTTTATTCATTACTAATTTTTTAATTCAAAAAAATGTTTCTTTGAAAAAATTGAAATAAATTTTCTTCAAAAAAAATTAAAGTTTTTTTCTTCTTCAAAGAAATATTTATTTTTAATTAAAATTGTTTTCAAAAAAACTGTTTTTTTGTAATTTAAAAAAAATGTTCCATTTAAAAAAAATAAAAAATTTGTTGCTTCAAAAAAATTTTAAAAATTTTTCTTACAAGAAATTGAAAAATTTTTGCTGGCGAAAAAAATAAAAAGTTTTTGCTGACGAAAAAATTAAAAATGTTTGCTTACGAAAAAATTAAAAATTTTGCTTACAAAAAAATTAAAAATTTTTGCTTACAAAAAAATTGATAATTTTTGCTTACGAAAAAATTTATAATTTTTGCTTGCGAAAAAATTAAAAAAATTTGCTTACGAAAAAATTAAAAATGTTTACTTACGAAAAAATTAAAAATTTTTGCTTACAAAAAAATTAATAATTTTTGCTTACGAAAAAATTGAAACAGTTTTCTTGAATTTAAAAATAAGTGATTCCCTCTTTATTTATATTTATAAATTTTAATTTTCTTCAGATCCTGTTTACAACCATTCGACCTCACCACCGAGCAATTATGAATTTCTATCTATTAATGAGTCTTCAGTCAGAGACATAATTGCTCCAATTTCTTTCTAAAGTCATCTACTCTCAACTTGTTCCCAGCCACAGTAGAACTTTTACCTACTGCATATGCAAATTATCACTAGCTCCAGTTTAAATGAGTAACCCAATATGATGACGGATTCGGAAAATCTATGCAGTCTTTTTTTCAATTCAATCGTATTTCGTATCCTGTTGCACACACATACGAACAGTAACAGTATACGCTTTTAATTAGGTCGAATTGTAATTTAGCTAGGTGTGTAGGTAAATCACTGCGCGGTGCGGCGCAGTCCCACAGTTATACATCGCACAGCTCGTGTCAGCCTTCTTCGTATCAGCAGCTGCTGGATATCGACACACACGCGAGTGGAATGTGCCAAAATGATGGGTGTACAGTGAGATTCTCTTTACGTAGGTACTTACAACACTATAGTAAGCAGCTCGTATACTCAAGCCAGGCGAAAATGATTTTTGTAATTCAAGACCAACGTGCCTGGCATCGATTACGTAGACATATCTGCGCACTATAATGCTTCAAGTGCAAGCTGCGAACACACACACATGTATAGATAGCTGCCCAGTGCTGTAGAGATGGTTATCATACAGGTAATACTTAAACGTTATCATGTCATGGAACCGTGACATGTACTAACTAATTGGAGTATACGATTATGGAGCTATTTGATATACTAGACTGAGTGAAGTCGGGGGAAGCAAATGACAAGCGGACGTTAAGCTTATGGCGCGAAAAACAAAATTCAACTAATGGTAGGTACGTAGGCAGTAGGCACTAGGCATGATGTTAAGAAATACTGGCTACCAAATTTTAGAAGTTTTTAAAAGTTACTCTGAGAACATTTTTCTCAAAAATTACCCTTTTTTTTTACCAACAATACCTTTTTATATATTTTTTGTAGGCTGGTTCAAAAATCATTTCCACATTCTTTTAGAAAATTTTTAGGTGAACTAGTAACCCATGCAAGAAATCTAAAATAATATGAAGCCATACGTGAGAGAGCAGCCAGAGCAAGGCGGACTCTGAGTTTCAAATCGTCCAGCTAATGTGTTTCGGTACATTCGACCGAGGTGCGTCGATTCCTATGTATTTGGTACTTTCGTCCGCGGTGCGAGTTAAGCCCATTTGCGGAACTTTCGACCGATTTGCCATTACAAAAGGGCTTCTTGGCCGATCTTTTGACTTGAAGATTTGGGTAAGTATTCAACACAAGGGTGAGCTTAAAAAATCGTTTGTTCCATTAGATATAGTGGAGGTTGACACAACGCTTAGCTCACAGTGGAAGAAATGTTACTGCTGACCATTATTTTATTATATAGTCCTCGCAATAAAACTGAGAACTGCATGGTTAACTCTGTTATAGGTCCTGTGAATTCTAATAAGGTATCTCTTCCTCCTGTAGCTGTAATTCATGAAAATTGTGAAAAATTTTCTGCAATTTTCTTTTTCAATCAAAATTGCACTCTGGCTTAATACAAAGTAACAGATACAAAAAATGTAGTAATGCTGTCCACAACACCAGAAGATCCGCAACGAAGCAGTGCTTGATCAGCATCCCAAAGCTACTGCACAAATTATCGAAACGTCCAATAAAATGAAACATGGAGTTGAAGGGGTGGATAGAATTTTTTTTTTGGAAAATTCGTTGCAAAAAAAAAGTACCCTCTTTGTTGGATATGAAGTTTTTTCAATGGAGTCTCATTTTTTTGAGTGTGTGACCCCTTGGGATGAGCCCCTGAAATAAGGGGCATAATTCAAAATGAAAGGAATGGATCGTATTATGCTGAGTTCGAACATAGACTCCTTTTTTGGAGACGACCCACTTAATCCCAATGTCTTTTTTATTTTATTTTTTTTTTTTTAACCAAAAACCCAAAATGGTGAATAAAGTGATAATAATGACAGGAGAGTGAAAAATCGAAAAAAATTACAATTTCCGAACACTACAGAGGTAGGTAAAATGAAACTGGCTACTCCTCGGAAAGGCAATCTCGTGGCGAGCGAAAATGCTCTCTGGCTGCTCGTCTCGCTACATCTCTGTCTTGTGTATTCTCTCGCCGATGAACTATCATCCTTTACACGTAACACAAATACCGTATCTAATGGAAACAATAAAACGCGGATAGAACAACTTTTCTAGAAATACCGGTATGAATAAATTATGATAACAGGAATAAAAGGAGTCTTCTCTTTGGTTCTTAATGTTATCTTCTTCTCTCTGTCTCCGCGGCTCGACTCGGCTGCGGCATGGCAGTTTATTCGTCTCGTGATTATATTCTGTTCTCTACCATACGCATATATAGGATATGTCTTCTATTCGTAGATGTATTTTTCTGCACCCCTCTTGCCCCTTATCTGGCATGTTGTACGTATTCTTTACACCGTATTATAAAGCTAGGTACAAACGATTTAAAATATGTGAACGTGTAATGACAGATAACGCCAGCTTTTACATCACCCGAATGTAATTAAATACTTTTCACACCGGCTTTGGTGTTTTTTCAGTCTCTCTGCCCTGCTTGAATTTCGCGGATAAGCGTATATATGATTTTGACTTGTTTTCCAAGTGTCTACGTCTGTTTTCTTCATACTGTTGCGAGAAGAAAGAAAATAGCGAAAAAAAAATGTGAAACCGGATCATATCTAATGGCTTGGCCAATGGAGCGGGCATCTTAATGTCGTTCAGACAATAAATTACCATAGACTCGTTTATTGCCTTTAACCATAATAGATATGCGTATGCACTTGTTGCAGGCAGTGTTTTATCAATCTCGCAGGCTGTTGGTATATTTGGCTCGCGACAATCGCAATCGTGAAAGCGCGGTAGCAAACAGTGGGCAAATTCCGCTCCAAGGGAGAGTTACATCGTTGATTGATGAATTAGACGATAGATTCGGTTCGAGCTGCTTAGCGAGAGAACCTCGGGTACATTCCTATTCCACGATCTACGATGATTCCCTATGTTGCTGAACGCGGTACCTATATAAGATGTCGTGCTCATTGTGTTAATTAGGTAAACGGTGGCACGTCCTTCGTGAGCATATCACAAATGTTTATCACGATTTTTACGACATTATAATTATACGTGGTACCGAAGAAACAGCCTCAAAGTCGAGCCAGCATAGGCCTACGGTGCAATGTCAAATTCTCTCCTACTGTTTTCGGCATGTCTCATAAATTTCCGCAGTGGCCAGTCTTTTGTACCCACAACAGTAGTCGGTCGCATTTCGGCTCCAAAATGAAGATGTTTTTTTTTCAACAGTTCTAATTCTTCATCCAATAAATTTCACAATAATTAGAATAATGGAGGTAGTTTACGTGGAAAAAAAAGGCGATGCGTAAGACGATAATATTCTCTGTAGAATGTAAATACACTCACGATGATGTAACTTTGACGCTGCACCACCTGCTTTATAGGTTATATTAAGAAAACAAGGAGTGTTTCCCAAATTGCGAATTTTTGTCTCAAAAGTTACATCTAGAAATGGTCGAGGGGTGGTGCTGGGTATCGACGAAGATGACGACTCCATATCTCATTTTCTTCTGTCATTCGTCTCGTGTATGTATAATTCATTGATCAATTTCATAGATACGAAATGTACACTTCAATGCATTTATACCTTTTGTTCTGCGGTATTGTCGCCGTATCGTATTTCGTCGCACTGTACCGTTCCGTACGATACGATACAGACTAGTGTAAGTTTTATAAACGAGGATTACCTATTCTTTATACCCAGAGAAAGAGTGAATCGCGCGTATAGCAGATTTCAAAAGCCAAGATCGTGTAGATATTGTCGTCGTTGTCGCACTAGTAAGAATGGTATTTTTTATATGAATTATCGAGTCTTTTTACGCGAATGGTTTGTACGGAGTGACAGTGACGTAGCTGAGGGGAGGTTTTGGGGTTCAACCCCCCAAGAGATTTTCCTCACACCCGCGAAAAAAATAGAAAAATAGAAAAAACTGTATGGAAACAGAATAATCAGTTTTTTTCATGATGACGTTTGATTGGTCTGAGCCAAGTCATGGCTTAGTGACATCACCAATGAAAAGAAATGTAAATATATACTAAATTTTGTGTTGGAATGAAAGGGAAAGGGGGGAAGACTGTGATTTTGTAGGTATGGGTACAATCGTACTCATACGTATGTGGTGGCAGTGTATCAAAATTTAAGAATGATGACCCAGGAATATGGGCAAAAACAAGAAATCTGATTACTCTAAACATATTTCAAAAGAAAATCAAAAATTGCTCAAAAGAAAAGAATGCAGTGAAAATGCTACCACTACTGTTACTAATACAAATGGTGATGAGCAAAAACAACATAAACAGGAACAAGATAAAATCAACCCAAAAAATTGTTAAGTAATGATGCAAAAAGACGAAAACACGTTTACCTACTATAATATGTTCTCAATCAAGTAGGAAAAAATATTGCTGAATGAAAATGAAAAATTAAATTAAGGTGAATGTTGTAAACGTTATCAAAAAAAAAATTGCCCACTAACAGACCAGATTCATGAAAAAGAGTTAGTCTGCAAGCATGGCCTACCTCCCGGTTACACCTATTCAGAGTAATGGTGCAACATCTCTACAAATTAGACCATTTTTGATCGTAGAAATTTTGAAATCTGGAAAGTCAGGAAAAAAGAAAAAAGAAAAAGTCAGAAATTTAGAAAAAAAAAAAAAATGGAGAGTAGTTAGAAGATTCTGCACCGCACATAATATCTAACATTCAATCTTAATCAACCAATTCAGAGTAATCATGCAGCAATCCTGGTACTACCTATAATCGCTTAAGTATCCACAAGACATAATAATTACACCGATGGTTTTAAAATATCGGCGCTATAACGCGCGTGTTACCGTGCATAGTGCATTGCACTCCTCACCCCTTCAGTCCCAAAATTTTTCTCTTTATTAGATACCACTCTAAGGTACAACTTTTGTCAAGAAAATTACGTCTATAGTTCAAAAGTTCAGCCGATAAAGAATCTCAATCACGCGCATGGCCACCCAATAAAGTGAGCTATTGTAACTGCAAGATTTATTGAAATACTCCGTGAGCTGATAATATCCGTAAACGTTTATTAATTACGTTTAAGGATGGAAGCAATGGCTTCATTGTTAATTGTTTTGTTAGATAATATCGCGCGCATCGAAGCTAAGTTGCTATTCTATCAACTGGTTTTTTTCCTTTCTTTCTTTACTTTTTGAATGAAACCACCAACCCTCGTGCGAAGTTCTCTCTCTTTATCTTTCTCTATCGAGGAGTATTGATGATTAACCTCGTTCGAGAGCGTGATTTTTTTTATATTCGTCCATAGGTACAGGTTTGTTTTTTTCGTCTTAATTTAGGGATAACTTCTTTCATTTAATATTTTTACATAGAGATACCTACGCAATTATTAAATTGAAAAATGCAACTAATGCTTTTAACATGTTGAAATGTCACTTATGGATGCAGTCTGCCTAATCTATTATCTTTTTCGGGACGCTGAAAAGACCGCCAAGTTGTTAACATCATGCGAAGCTTATGTTGGTTCCTGTTGCTTTTGAATCACAGTACACATAAGAAAGTTGCATGGAAGATTTTCTTTTCAAAACTTAAATATCCACTGCTTATACACCTACACACCATTTCTGAAAAAATGAGGTTTTTGCACTTTCTGGTTGCTCACGTACCTTAGCTTACCAGGAACTGCAGAAACCCCACTTTTTCAATAATGGTGGTTTAGCTGGTCCTGCAATTAAGCAATCGATAGCAAAATTTTCATAAGGTCTCGCAAAATTCGACAATTGATTGTTGCCTTTTTCAACAGAATTTAAAAAATAAAATGAAACTTTCACCAAAAAAATATACACTTAGAATAATCTAGAGAAATTCGACAATTCTTCAATATAAACTTCTTCGATAAATATCTACATAAACGTACAGAATTGAAATCAGCGTTAAAATAAAATAGAAGCCCGACCAAATTTCACGCTTCTGTATATGCAAAGCGCGGCACAAATGCCGCGAGAACAATGGATCTCCGTGACGAAGGAAAGTTAGCTGGTGTTATAAATGAAGCGACAACATACCATTATTTTTGTTTATATTATCATGGGGTGACTTTATCGATGTTATTATTGTTTTAAAATCCCCTTTTCCTGTGTACTCAATTACCTTAGCGAACTGCTGTAAACCCCACGTATAGCGAGAATTGCACCCTTTGGTGTTTGAAAAATGGGAAATAGCACGGAAGCATTTATGTAGTGATCGCGCACTGTTGGTGGCACAGGTCCTCAGCAGACTTGTAACTATCGGGTTCCTTGTGATAGGTTGAACCCACATCTAATCAAGTTACCCTTACTAATTACCACTATTTTTTCCCAGCGAAGAGACGGCACAATTCTCCAACCGGGCACCCACGGAACAATTCGACCGAACACGCACAACATTCCGCCACCGACGAACCACTGACCGATGAAGAACTTGCCAATTCGAATCCACCAAAAAAAGGAACAAAAAAAAGTAAGTTAAAAATGTATGCATGTATAATGCTGTCCCACTCCCAATCATCCGGTGTAAAACTGTAAATAAAAGCCGTAAAAGGGGTAATTTTCAGGTTCTGTGAATACCTATGAAAACATGGGACAGTCACTTCTCCGTCAAAGAAGGGGAAGCCCTAACGATCGAAAGCTGTCGCGTCAAAAGTTGGGAAGGATCACGTTTCTCAGAAAGAATAGGACGATTGGGATATGCCTCCGTTACGTGCAAATGTAGCAAATTTTCGACTCTGTGACAGTTTAGGTAGGATTAACCTACATAATATTTTTTTGAAATTTTCGAACTTTGAGAATTTTGAAAAAAAATATTTGGTGTAGAAAGTTCTTTGTTTTCATCGAGTGATGAAAACAGAACTTTCTTTCTTCTTATGAAATCAATCTCATTTTGAGTCATTTTGCTATTGACGTTGTGTCGTTGTCATATTAATATTAACTTTGTAACTTCGTAAATTTATTTAAAATGGAAAAAATCGATAATGTTTTGGATGGCGCCGGTGATGGCGGAAAGAAGGATGAATTTGGAATCCTCGTAATTTCTGTAAGTTTTACCTTTTTCATTTATTGCATGAGTTTATGTCTTTCGATTTCAGCATTAAAAATTCGTTTTCCAAATCCTTCCCTTTTCTTGAGTCATATCGCTGTCGTGTCGTCTCTAGTCGTTTCCTTTCCCTACACATTGTCTTTCGCTCTTTCCGTGACCTCTTTAGTCTTTCCTTAGAAAACAGATCTTTCCTTGCTTCAGTCAAAAAAAAAATAATAATATCTTAGTATTCGTAATAATAGAATTAGGAAAAACTTACTTAGAAAGTTTTTTCTAATTTTTCTTTCGTTTTATTTTCAGGTGGAACCAACTCGGATGTGAATAATTCCAATCCTTTTTCTTAGATAAATCTATTTCTTTCTTATTTATGTAAATTCATAAATTTATATTCTTTTATAATATATTTATTCATCTTTCGTATAATTGTCGTTTTTTATTTCTCTCATTTTTAGTCTTTTTTTTTTATTATTTTCCCCTACCTTTTTTTTATTGTCGTAATTTTCCCAAGTAGGTCTTAATTCAAATTACGACAATACTACAGCAGAATCATTCACCAAGCCAAAATGTCCTGATTGGGTGTATCGTTGCAAAGTTATTTTTCAGGATACTACAACCCAAAATGACAATGAAATGGCAATTCAACCTGCACAAGACGAACCTGATATCGAAAATTTGGCAAGTTGTGTGTATCTAATCTAATATATGTATATTTTTTTTTGGAAATTATTACCAAAAAAATCCCTTTTACGTGTTTCTACTTTTTTTACTCTTTTAAATGTATATTTTTGTTTGTTTTTATAAAAGTTATGTATGTAAGGATGTATTTATATTTCATTTGAAAAGAATGCAATTTTTTGTAAATTTCCCCCCAAAAAATTAATAGGATTTTTGAAATTTCAGAAAAATTTTGAAATATTCCCTCATTGATGAGATTTAAGTATAAAGTTTTTCGACAAACTTTTCAAAAAAGAAAAAAAAAATTAAAATTTCTTCAAACTACCTTTCAAAAATTTATAACATGGGTCTTTCCCCTAAATATATCTTTAAAAGAAGCGTCGAGTAGATTAGCATCGCGCGAATTTTATTGGAATTACCCCCAGCGCAGCGGAAAAAAAATATCCATGTTAAAAAAAAAAACAAGATTTTGGAAATTTACTGGCGAAGCCAGGACGCTTTGATCAAGTGTGCCAATTTTTAAAAATATGAGATTTGAGCACCGGCGAGGAAAAATATAGGGAAGTGTTGAATCCCTTTTTCGAAGGGTGAGAGAACTGTTCTATGGAATTGAGTGAAAAACTAATTTTTTGAAGAACTACTATTTTTTTTTTTCTTTAATTCAAAGGATTTTTTTCAAATTTTCAAAAACTAGCTACCTATTGAATTGCCTAATTGCAAAATTATCAAAAATTATCAAATTTCTCAAAATCGTTGAATTTTTAAAAATTCAACGATTCACAAAAATTATTGATTTTTTAAAAATTTCGGAATTTCCAAAAATTATCATTTTTTAAAAATTTTTAAAGATTGTCATTTCCTTAAAAACTTGCAAATTTTCAAAAATTAGTGTTTTTTAAAAAATTGCAAAATTTTTGTATTTTTAAAAATCGTGAAATTTCTAAAAATTGTCATTTTCTCAAAAAGTGGAAAATTTTTCAAAAATTATAAATTTTCTCAAAATCGCTGAATTTTATAAAATGATAAGTATAATTTACAAAAATTACGGAATTTTTAAAAATCACTTTTTTTTTAATTGTTATTTTCTCAAAAACTGACAAATTTTCAAAAATATTTGAATTTTTAAAAATCTTTAAATTTTTAACGATCCAATAATTTTACGAAATTATAAACTTTCAAAATTTGTCAATTTTTTAAAATTTCCAAAGATGTAATTTTCTTAAAAACTTGCAAATTTTCAAAAATTATCAAATTTCTCAAAATCGCTGAATTTTATAAAATTTTCTAATTTACAGAAATGACGGAATTTTTAAAAATCGCCATTTTTTTAAAATTTCCATTTTCCTCAAAAACTGACAACTTTTCAAAAATTATTGAATTTTTAAAAATCTTTAAATTTTTAAAAATTGTCAGTTTTTAACGATCCAATAATTTTACGAAATTACATATAAACTTTAAAAATTTCCAAAGATGTAATTTTCTCAAAAACTTGCAAATTTTCAAAAATTATCAAATTTCTCAAAATCACTGAATTTTAAAAAAATTTCTAATTTACAGAAATGACAGAATTTTTAAAAATGGCAATTTTTTTAAAATTGCCATTTTCCTCAAAAACTGACAACTTTTCAAAAATTATTGAATTTTTAAAAATCTTTAAATTTTTAAAAATTGTCAGTTTCTCAAAAACTAAAAATTTACCAAAATTATTAAATTTTGAAAAATTGCAAAATTTTTAAATTTCTAAATTTTTAAAAATCGTCTTAATTTTTAACGATCCAATAATCTTACAAAATTGTAAATTATAAAATTTTCAACATTTTTTTTTATAACCACTTCATAAAAATCTCATTTCGTTGAAATTTTGGAGGGAAATCAGACTTCCATAACTTCTCTACCTACGACATTTCCTTTTTTCCAAATTTATTATGTTTTTCTATTTTCACCCCTTCCCTTCTATTTTATCTCTGAACAGGTGTGCCGGTGCACACTGGGCACACAGGCTGGATTCGCCAGTGCCGGAACGAATGCTTTTAGGTCTCCTTTAAGCATTGGCCCTAAAGCTGCCCGGCGACAAAGTAGATATCCTGTCTTTGGACTCGACTGAGTACTCCGGTGGTGTCAAATCTCCGCAAGCTGGCTTAAGCCTCGATAGAGTGCCCCAAGAACAGCTTGCTCATCATATTCATTAGGACACCCTCGGCGCGCGCATTTTACCATGCAAATCGGACATGCATAGAAGCGGAGAAAGCAAGCTCCACCAGAGGGAGGCAAACAAGGGGATTTTCATCAGCCCACATTTTTTCAGGAGCCCGCATTTTGGGGCATAGGAAAAAATAATTGGGCCCCAGAAAAAATAATGGTCCCTCTGAAGAAATAAAATACTTCTTTTGCATAGGGGAGGAAGGCCACAGGGCCTGGATTGTCCCCCACGGGGTCCGGATTGTCTCCGCACTGCCCTGAAGGAGAGCAGAAAGCAGAGAGAGGAGGAGAGAGCATTGATGCGAACAAAAAAACCCACATTATACAGGGTGTTCCGGGGTAGAAGTAAGGCCTTCCAACCAGTAACTCTGCAACACATTGTGAGTTGATGTATGGTGG
>FIZV01006679.1:0-15985 GCA_900050545.1 Trionymus perrisii | reverse complement strand
ATGAAAATTAATTTAAAAAAAAAAAAAAAAAAAAAAAAAAAAAAACATTTTAAAATTAAATTTTAATAGAAGTCTCAAGAAGAAAAAATTAAAAACTGGAGAAATAAAGTGATTTTTGAAAAAAAAAAGTTTTAAATTTAATAAAATTTTACGATTAAAAAAAAAGAAACTTGAAGCAAATTATTTTTAAACTAAATTTTAAACGCAACAAAAAATAATTTTGAATAAATTGAATGATTCAAGTAAATAATCGAAAAAAAGTAATTTCTGTACCAAATTTGTAACAAATACGAAACTGAAAAAAGTATTCTGAATAAAATTCAAAAAAAATATGATATTTTGAACTAGTTCTGAACAAAATTAGTTTCTATAAAACTGTAATAAAATTGCTTCTAAACGAAAAAAATTTTTAAATCAATTTTTTCTTTTCCAAAAAAAAATCAGCTTGTTCTGTTTTTGTCCAATAAATCAATTTTTAACAATTTTTTGTTTTGAATAATTTTTTGATTTTTTTAGAATTTTATTAAATTTTAATTTTCCAATTCTTTTTTGGAAATCAAAATTTCCACAATTATTTCGGTTTGAATTTTTTTTTTTAAATTTTGTTTAATATTTCTTAGGTGGGATTTTGTTCAAAATTAATTTTTTCTGTTTTGTTTAGAACCACTATTCATCTTTATCATTAGTTAGTTTATAAATGACTTTTTTCATTTTTTTTAAATTGCAAAATTTTATTAAGGTTGATTTTTTTTGTATCCAAATCCATTTTTTCAAATTTTTTATTTCATTAAAAAAAAAATCAAGTATACTAAAATATTACTTCTTTAAAATAAAATTTTTCATATTTTCTTTGAAATATTTTTTTTCGTGTAGTTAAGTACTACTTAGACTTTCATTGAATTTTTTTTTTCAAATTTTGGATAATATCTCTTTTTTTCTAATTTTATTAGGTAACATTCATTTTTGATTTTTTTTTCAAAATAAATTTTTTAAATTTCTGTTTAAAATATTTTTTTGAGTATTTGTTCAAAACCAGTTCTTTTAAATTCTTTTAAAAAAAATTTAAAGCAGAATTCGAAAAAAATTATCTAAAAAATTTAAACCAAAAATTCTTCATTACCTAAAATTAAAAAAGAAAAATTAAATTAAATTTCATTTTTTCTTTACTTAATAAAAACCAATAAATTTTTGATAGCTTTCATCACCCTCAAAAATCTAATCAACACTTTTATCAATTTTATGTTTTATTTATTTATTAAAGAACTCAATTTACTTCACCAAATCTAGCCAATCTATAGTTTTTTCATACTTTTATTAACAAAAATCTTACTTTTTACACAATTTTTTTTAAATTTCTTAAAACTACTTTCATAAACAATAAATAACTTTTTGAGCGAAACTCAAGTCATAACCACTGTTTAGTTCCAACTGCATAAATTCGATTACACAATGGAGTAATTTCTAGAAAAAAAGTTTAGGTCATCCAAGAAAATGATACTATCTCGGAGTATAATTTTCCTAACGACTTTCATGGTTTTTGACACGTTTATCAATTTTATCATACTTCAATAAACTCTCGACAAGTTTTCTTTCTCGAATTTCATCTCTTACCACTTCCGTCTTGCTTAATATAGAATCTTATGACGCAGGTAGTGAAATTGGTAAAACCGAATGCCATTGCCACTTCATAAATAAACATCTCATTGGTCGATTGCGGTATTCGCATTTGTGAATTTTTTATACAGCGTAAGGCAGTCGAATTCTTACCATTCTGATTATTTTTCCATTTAAAAACGTTTCTTTCCCACGTTATTCATTTTTTTTTTTACTTAATTGGTAATGAGTATATTTTTTAATGCGCCGTTATTTGTTTCAAGTATTGTGACTTTCAAGTCAGTCTGCCATTCGATGCATTTTACTCGTATTTAAAAAATGATTTATCGAAAAGTCGAGTGCCGCGGGTAATATCGCTCGTATGTACTTCGAAGAATTCGTTATGATAACTTATTGAAAAGAAAATTAATTTGATACGTGAGCGTGGCGTATAATTTCTTTTTGTGGTTTCATTTTCAATTTTCTCGATGCTATGAACGAAAATTGGCATACACTTGCCAGCAAATTAACCCTATAGAAGTCTGCCTGGTTTTAATTTAATTTTTTTAAATTTTGAGTTTTTTTAGAAGTCAGGTTTAGAACGTTTAAAAATTCCATTATGGTGAAATTAACCTCTAAAATTTTGCAAGTAAATTACTCGACATTAAAACGGACTAACGAATGAACGTAACAATGAAATTATCATCTGGTCTTACTCGTAAGATTTAAAAACGTCTAACATCTTCAGTAATGACCAACAATATGCAGTTATAACACGAGACCCATCAAACATCATAAAAACATATAATTGCGCAATTTTACATCATATAAAATCATACTCTACCTACTTACCTAGTACCTGACTACCTAACTACCTACACCTACACTGTGTCCAATTAATTGTGGCACCCCAACTGGGAAAATGATTGATGTGACATTGATGGGTAACACTGATTTTATGGGAATATGTATTACCGAATTTTCACTATATTGTTCACTATAATTACACCCACATTCTAGAAAATCAATGTTACCAGTCCACGTTTCATCAATCAATCTCAACCTATAGCTCAAAAAAGGACCTATGAGGGCAAAATTGCCTCGTTGGAGATGGTAGAGGTCGCTGATGTGCCCTTTAGGGTTTTTGGCCAATGGACGTTTAAAATGGGGTAAGGGATTTTTTTTCGGAGTCGTCGTAGGCTCAAAATTATGAAAATTTTTGAAATTTGCAGACTCAATTTGTGATTATCTTCAATAATCCAAATTTTTGCTTCCTAGGACATTTCCATATTTTTCAAGGACCCAAAAAGTTAATTTTGGGGCCATTTTATTACGTTCAAGTCATAAAGGTTCTTTAAATGGCCTAGAACTGGCAAAATTTTATAATAAGTTCGGTTGATATCTCTGATGGGCTTTTTTGTGGGTTTGGACCTTTGCACCCCTTTTGACCCTTGTATAGGATGAAAAATCGAAAAAAATTGTACTTTTTCCCAGTTTCTTGATAAACATTGATCAGCCTACAGCTCAAACAAAATGACCTAGGGGTTAAAATTTGATAATATCGAGCTCACTGATTCGCTTGTTGGGAATTTTTAGTCATTGAGACTCAAATTTGGAGCAAGGCTCTTTTTTTAAAGACCTTTTAAACCAGCCCAAAGTTATAAAAATTTTAGAAATTGGCACTACCTTCCAAGACTCAAATTATTTCTAACATATTCAAATTTCAGCTTTCTGGGTGCCCCACCCCTTTTAACGTCTCAATAAGTTCAACCCTCCCAAATTGACCTAGGAGCCACAAAATTTTCAGGGCAGGTTCAGTTTGTGCCCCTGATGTGTTTTCTATTGGTTTCGACCTTTGGACTCCGATTTGATGCTGCATTGACATTCGTGCCTAAAATTTGGAATTAGTGCTTTTTTTCAGAGCTCCAGGAGAGGTCCAAAGTAACGAAATTGTTTGAAATTTTTGCCAACGATGGAGACTCTCATTACCTCCATAATATCCGAATTTCGGCTTCCCAAGTCATCCCCACCACAATTTAGACCACAAAAAGTGAATTTTAGGGCCATTATTTTCACGTTTATTAGGCCACAGGCTCTTAAAATTGGCCCAAGAGTCCCAAGATTATAGTGTAGGTTTAGTTTGTGCTCTTGATGCGTCTTTTGTAGGTGTCGACCTTTGGACTTCTTTTTTTTAGGTACTTTTTTGGAATGTTGATCGATTTTCAGCCAGAACCAAACGACCTGCGGAGCCAAAATTTTCTATACAAAGCCAGTAGAAATCAATGATATGCCTTTTGAGGTTTTTGACCTTTGGATCTCTTTTGACCCTGGTTTAAGCTCTAAAATCAAAAAAATTATGAGTGTACCTATTTTTTGATACGTTAATCAACCTGAAGTCAAAATAAAATGAGCTAGGGAGCCAAAATTTGGTATACAAAGTCAGTAGAGATCAATGACATGTCTTTTGAAGATTTTTGACCTTTTGGAGCTCTTTTGACTCTTGTATAACGTCAAATATCAAAAGATTTCATATTTTTACTTTCTTTTGGTACGTTAATCAGCCTATAGTCAAAACCAAATGACCTAGGGAGCCAAAATTTGCTATACAAAGTCAGTAGAGGATTTTTGACCTTTGGATTTCTTTTGACCCTTGTATTAGGTCAAAAGTCAAAAACTTCCATGTGTTTACCTGTTTTTTGGTACCTACGTTAATCAGCATATAGTTCAAAACCAAATGATCTAGGGAGCCAAAATTTTCTATGCAGTCAGTAGAGATTACTGATATGCCTTTTGAGATTTTTGACCTTTGAATCTCTTTTGACCCTTGTTTAAGCTCAAAAATCAAATATTTCTATGCGTTCACCTGTTTTTTGGTAAGTTAATCAGCCCATTATAGTCGAAACCAAATGACCTTGGGGGCTAACATTTGCTACACAGTGTCAGTAGAGATCAGTGATATGTCTTTTGAAGATTTTTGACCTTTGGATCTCTTTTGACCCTTGTATTAGGTCAAAAATGAAAAATTTTATGTGATCCCTGGTTTTTTGTTGCATTAATCAGCCTATTGGCAAAACCAGAAGACCTGAGAGACCAAAATCTGCTGAAGAGTGTCGGTAGAGATGACCGATGTCCTTTTTGTAAGTTTTGATCTTGTGAGTCCAAATTTGAGGCGAGGCCCTTGTTTTGAATGCGTCTAAAACGAATTAAAAACAGAGAAAATTTTTAAAATTGGCTCCACCAATAGAGACTCACATTTTCTGCAACACATAAAAATTTCAATTTTCCAGATCAACTGCACCTCCAGTTAGGTCCTAAAAAAGTAATTTTGAGGGGCCATTTTTTTCCATTTTTTCACCTGTTTATTTCGATGGGTTTTTTTACGCCACCCGTTCACTTTTCGAAAAAAATTAATAGAACCGTTTTTATTGAAAATTTCATCTACTTTAATTTTAGTTATGACCATTTTTCTGTTTAAAAGCATATTTGAAAAGTTATAAGTGAAGAACCACAAAGAACTGCACAATACGTACCGCAAAATTGATGTTAAATTAAATATTGCCTCGATGGAAAAGTTCTACTGCTTTCGACGAATCGAATCCAAACTTTTTAATTATATTGGGTAAACATGAGCGTAGAATAAAATACCACGTGCGGAAGTACTTTTCATATAACAGGATACGGAGAGGTTATTAAATAGAGCATGTCAAAGTTTCTCTTGGGCTAAAGTCTATCCATGGGTACGGGGAGCCGGACTGCGGATAATGATGTTCTGTCGCGAACTGTCACTCCTCTCGTCTGCATGTAGATGTATGCCACTCCATGTGCACTTTTCACACGCTCATGCGAACGATTTCTCGTTATTAATAACGTCCTAGTCTATCGGTTAATTCAATGATTTGGTTACGTAAGTTCGCCATCATCGCCACGAATATTCCATCAAAATTGAATGAATTTTTGATTAGAAATTTGCTGATAGTTTCGCACACGTAGATCTCTGTGTTCTTTGTATTAAACTGCAGGATCTTTGTTAATTTTACATTAGTTTTCGATAATTGTCTTCATGTTTTTGTGACATGACGATATGACGTAACCTCTTCAGAGATATTTTAACCGTGGGTATTTCTAAAGACAAAATCTATTAAAATGTAATAAAAGGAAGCAATTACCAAGTTGATAAGAACTGTTACGTTTTCAGTTTACCAAGTGTGTAAGAACACTTACGGTATCTTAACATCTTTAACGCAACGAGTCCGAGAATTAAATAAATTCACCTCTTGGTATTATGCTAATTTTTCAATGTACTTCATAACCTACTTCACTACTCCAGTATAATAACCTGGAAGTAGAACTGTAAGTCTGGAACGTATCTTTTCAACAGACGAGGTTATTGGTTATTTGATTGGTCATAACAGGCACGTGTTGATCTTTAAAACACGAGTAGTAGGGGAAGCTGATTCGCTAGTTTTTACTATGATAACATACGCTTTGACAAATTATCAATGAAAGGAGTTCTTTTCAATTGAAGTGATTTTTGAATCGAGTTGACCAACGATTGAAAATATTAAATTCATCGTACACGTGTTTCCATTTCGTAAGTAGATCAATGGAAAAGTATGACGAAGCCGAGTATGTGCATGTTTAAATGCCATCTTTGTTGATCATTTATCATTTAATTGCATCGTAAACAAAGCCACAGTTTACGTTTAAAACAATCGCCTCAATCGCCTGTCGTGTTCGAGTATATCAACACGAGTAATTCAATCTTATGAATTTATCCAACTTCTCCATTGTGTGAAAGTCAACATTAAAAACAAATATAGCTATAGATTGGCTCGTGCATACGCTTGTAAAAAATCTCCGTTTAATTATTGACGATAAAGAACGAATTTCATTAAACCGTCGCCAAATATTACAATGAAAGATGTAATTATGTGTAAAAATGAAATGAAAAATCCTACAGACCTACGTAGCAACAACGAATATTAATAAAGGATCATCGATTTCTCTATTAGGAAAAAAATACATAAATCGAGGAAATACGAGTACACGATTTGATGATTCATACGTATTGGGTACCTCAACCTACCTACTCGTACGTTGATTACCTAATGTGACGACTTTTATATTGGAAAATTCTGGAAAGAATTTTGGAGAAAGTGTTCTTCTGTAGTGATTATTAATGGAAAAAAACCTCTTTTTAAAACCTAAGTACCTACCTACAAGTACGAGTATTTCATTCAAAATCCATTAATTGAGGTTCGTATTTTGAGATTTTACCTCGAAGAATCTAGTAGGTATTTTTTTTTTCGCATAATGGTCTTTTTTATTTTCTGTGGTAATTGTGGTTAATCAAAATGTCTGCGATTTGATTGAAACCGATTTCAATTTCATGGAATACTTTGAATATAGAAATTAGAGTTGTAGGTATACCGTTTTGAATGAATCTGTAACGATCTTGTGGTTTAGCATAATTCTATGGTTTAACTTGGTGAAAAGTAATCGCAGATGTAGAAAGTCAAGTAAAGTGCTCGGAAATGATTTTTAGTCCGAATTTACCTACTCGTAATGACAATAATGGCTGAACTGATTGAAAAAAATACCAATTGTAACTAATTTTCGCAAAAAAGAGACAATTCTTTTGATTAGTATTAAATTTTGTGAAATTTAAATTGTTTTCTTGAATTAGTCTGTTTAAATTCATTTTCTCTCAAAAATATTTAACAAGTTGAATTTTTAAAATTTTTTTAGAGAGAATTTTTTGAAAAATATTTCCAATGAGATTTTTGTACAAAATCTGCTTTTTTCAACTATTTTTTTTAAGTGGGTCGCAAAATATTTTTTTGGATTTTTTTTTTCAAAGACTGTACGAGAAAATGTTCAAAAAAAATCCCAGGAAAGTGTATATTGTGTAAGTAATTGGTGTTTAAGCAGTATTTTTCTCATGGGATGATTTTTTTGACTTTTTTTTTGTATTAAATTTTTTCTCTCAAGCTCCAAATTTTTTTTTTAAAAAAAAAAAAAGTTAGAATAATTTTTATAATTTTTCAAAAATTTAACTTAATCAGGATTTTTTGCAAAAAATTTTTGATTTTTTTAAAAGAGTGTACTGACAATGCTTTTGAGGAAATTTTTTATGAAAGTACTTCTCGATAGATTTTTGTCAATATTTTTCAAAAAATTATTTTCAATGTTTTTTTCTGAAGGATTTTTTTTCCCAAAGAACTTTATATGTGAGGAAAAGGGACCTAGCAATCAAAAGTAAAATTTTACAGAAATGTTTTTAAAGAATGATTCAATTTGAAGAAAACTTGAACAATTTTTTTTACATAAGTTGATTTAAGTGCCTCAAAAATTAAATAATTTCTCCAATTTTCGAGATATAGGGGACCTCTTCCATACGATCCGTGACAAAGGAACCTTGGCAACTCGTCAACTCCGATTGTGCTGAAATTTGGCTCACTGAAGGAACATGGTCTATACTTTAGAACCCAATTTTGAGCTGCTGAGGTTGATTCTTCGATTTTTGGCCAATTTTTGAAAATGGCAAAAATGGCCCAAAGATAAATCAATTTCTTATAAAAATGTAAATTTTCAGATAAAATTCTGAAAATCAGTTTGAATACCAAAGTCAACCCCCGATTTTCGAAGCGATTTGAAGCCTGCAGCAAAGGCTGATTTTTCTCCAGCGTACTGGAATCACACCAGATGACGTTGTAATCAACTTTGGGCAGTTAAAAATTTTATCTCAGCATTAGCACAATTGAATCCAAAATCTGATTCAGATCACTTCAAAAGTGGTGGAAATCATCTGGGAGGGTTGACTTCAATATATGAGCAGATTTTCAGAATTTTATCTCAGAATTTACATTTTTTGTGAGAAATTGATTTACCAATTGGGTATTTTTGTAATTTTTAGAAATTCACCAAAAATCAAAATTTCTACTTCGGTTGCTCAAAATTTGGTTCCTAGGTCTGTGTGACATGCTTTTTTAGTGAGCCAAATTTCGACCCAATCGAAGTAGACAAGTTGCCAAGTTACCCTTTTGAAGATTTTTTACTTCAATTTACTCAAAAAGGTAAAAATCGAATTTTTGATTTTTAGTTGCCTTTTCTCAATCGCCCTCACCTACATAAAAAAAATTTAGATTTTTTTTTTCTTGAATAATTTTTTCAGAGAATTACTTTTTATTATTTTTATTTACGAGGAGATGATTTTTTTCCAAATTAATACGATTTATTTAAAATAATTTTTCTAGAGCCCTCTTTTTTTCATTTTAATTATTTTTGTTTTCAATTCAAAATAATTTTTATAAATTTTTGCTTACTTAAGATTTTTTTCAATTCAAGTAAAAAAAATTGACCGATTGTTTTAAATTTTTTAAGAGATTGATTTTTTAACAAGTGCTCTTTGAAAATATTTTTTTACCAATCTTTTCAAGATTTTTGTTTCAGAGGAGTTTTTGAAGAAAAATTTAAATGAGAAAATGCTCATTATATGAAAGTAGAAAAAAAATAATGTTTTCTGGTCACTCGCCCAATTATTCATTTTTCTGACCCAATTTTTTTCTTTGAAGTGTTTGTTTGGGGTAATTTCTGTATCAACTTCTTTCTTTCATTCAGATAATTTCCCCTGCCCCTCCCTCATTTAAGATACATGGATCATTTTTTCGTATATATTTTTTTTACTTACCTATACAACATTTTTTTGTATGTTTTGTTTGTACTTTTTTTCCAAGTGGAGTGGCAATTTTTAGGGAAAAAATCTTCATAAATTAATCTGCAATTTTTTCATAATTTTTTTTTCCGAAAATTCTTTCCAAAAAAATTATTTTTATAAAAGATTTTTTGAAAACAATTTTTAACGAGAAAATTTGCTGATTTTTTTAAAGATGTTTTTCTAGATGCTCAGCTGCTTATTCAATTTTTTTCTTTTTTTAAACATAATTTTTCATACTTACTTTTTAAATACCTATCAAAAATATTTGTTTACATTTTTTTTTTTTTTCAAAAAAGTTCATCGAGCTTTCTTTTTAAAAATATTTTTTGTACAACTCTTTGTGAGAATTCTTTTTCAATTTTTAAAATTATTTTGAATAAGAAAATTAGTTGAAGTTTTTTTTTTTTTAAAGCTGAGAACATTTTTTCTTCATAAGAAACCGATAATAACTCTTATATTTTGATCGTTATGTTTTGTGGAAAATACAGAACTCGTGTCTGTTATTTTATATGGATCAGGTAAATGCACATTATCATTATTTTTTGCTCCATACATCTATTCCACAACAAATTTAAGGATTGGTAAATTTTTTTCATTAATTTTTTCCCTCTTTTAATGGAAAAATCTTTTTTTCCTTTTGTCAAAAAAATTATTGAGGAATTTTTTTTTCAAGTGAAACACAATTTTTTAAGAGAACCAACTTTTCAAAGAAATACTTCAGAGATGTTTTTTCGGACATTTCTTTTAATAATTTTCATCAAAATTTTTTTAAATTTTTAATAAGAAATTTGTTAAATTTTTTCGCAAAAGAATAATTTTTATGGGTGTTCGACTTATTTTTCATTATTTTTTTGACACTACAATTTTCGTCATATTTTTTAATTATTTTCAACTTTTTTACATCGCGTTCTTTTTTCTTTCAAAAAATGATTGATTGGACTTTTTTTTTCAAATAAGTAAGTAACTATTTTGAAATTTTTTTCCAAGTAAAGTGGCAATTTTTTGAAAGAAATTTTTCAAAACAAAAATCCTGAATATTTTTTTTTACAAAAGTATTTTGAAAAATATTTTTTGAACAATTTTTTTCCAGGGGATTTTTTAAAAAGAATTTTGAATAAGAACATTTTCTAGAATAATTTTTTTGGATAATATTTATTAATGTTTTTAATTAAATTTTTAGACACAATCTTTTTTAGAATATTGAGATAATTTTTATACGATTTTTTTTTCTCATAGATAATTTTCTTCATCAAAACTAAACAATCGGTTTTATTATTAAAAAAATTGTTGAGAAGAATTTTTAAAGTTTTTTAACCAAGTATTTTGATTTTTTTTTTTTGACGTAAGGAATTTTTAATATGTCCTAGTACAGCAACGCAACAATAATTTTTCTCCGAAATTCTAATACTTAACTAAAAATCTTATCTTCTCATGAGTTAATTTTTCTTTTACTTTTCTTTTTGCAGATAATTTATTAATATAATGAAATCGTCAACATGGTGGTGTCCAATCATTACATTAGTTATATTGTGCTTGGCCACTGGACCAAATCACGTTTTCACGGAAGAAGTGCAAGCACCGCCGGTAGAAAGACGAATATCTGTATCTTCGCAATACTACGATGATTCGGAAAACGGCGACATCAATAAGAATAAATTAAGACAAGAGGCATCGGCGTCTTACCACCACAGAGACTCGTTGCAAGACGAAGAAGACTCGTTATCGGCGTACAGGAATTCGCAGCAATTCCCGAAACACGACACGATCGCCGTCGGCTCGGTCGAAGATGCCGATATTAGCGGAATCCGAAGGGTGCCGCAGTTCGTCCGGGGCTCGGTTGTGCCTCAGGATGAGCCCGGTGAAGAAGCTCAAGAATCCATCAACACCGGAACTTACAATAACCACCGTGCACCTCAGTACATACATGCTAGTCCGGCTCACGAATTGAGTTTAGATAAAGACCTTTCGTTGAAGAACCGAGGAGTCAGTAGTTCTAATTACCCGCCGAATTTTTCTAGTCAAAGTAATCATTACGCGCCATCCGATTTTGTACAAGATCCATCTTACCAATTGGATTTTAAATATCACGATTATGATCAGTTAACTAAATTTTTAAGAACTACGTCGTCCAGATATCCTAACCTGACTGCGCTCTATTCTATCGGAAAATCTGTACAAGGTGAGTTGCAACCATTCTTTATTTTATCCACAAGGTGTTCTCTCTCTGTTTGGGCACGTGGGTTAGAAATTTGAGATTTAGATATAACCGAGTTCTACTCTTCGACTAACAAAAAAAATTATTAGCACCGCATTTTCTATGCAAAATTAATTGGCAATACTGCATTCAAAAATTTTTTGCAGAAAAAATAATTGTCTAGAGATAAAAAATATTTCAATTTAAATTAAGTGTGAAAAAATTCAATTTTCTGGAGGATAATATCCAGGTTTATGGTTTTTCGTTTTTGATTTTTTTTTTTTTTAAGAAATAAATCTTGATTTTTTGATCAAATTTTTATTAAATAAGTGAATTTTTCAGAAAAAAATTTGTTTTTTTTTTTGGAGAAGATTCCCCATTTTATAGACGTAAAAATATTTTTCAAATTACTAATCTTGAAAAAAAAAATCTATGAATGTTAAGAAGAAAAAGACTCTAAATTTTCAAAAATTCACAATTTTTAAAGAAAATTTTTTGAATTTTTTTTACTTACTTGAATAATTTTTTTTTGAATAGAATAATCAGTAATCACTGAATTTTTGATTTTTTTTTTTTTGCAGGTATAAAGAAATTTTAATTTTTTCCCCTATGTTTTGAAGTAAAACATTTTTAGGTATTTATTTTTTCCAATTACAAATTTCTAAAAATAAACCTTTTCAACTTTTATGGAATAAAAAATTTCTCAACTTTTTCAACATGAAATTTTTCAACATGAAAAAACATGAAAAAATTTCTCATTAAAAAAAAATAAAACAACCAACATAGGTAAAACATTTCTCAAATTTTTCGACATAAAAAATTTATTAAATTTCTCATTATAAATAATTTCTCAAATTTTTCAACATGAAAAATTTCTCAAATTTTCTAACATTGAATTTTTAAAATTTTTCAACATGAAATCTTTAAAAAAAAATCACATGGAAATTTTTTCAAATTTTTTAACATGAAAAATTTCTCAAATTTCTTAATATAAAATTTCTCAAGTTTTCTAACATGAATAATTTCTCAAATTTTTTACCATAAATAATATGTTAAAAAGATTATTTAAAGAATTTTTTAACATGAAAAATTTTTAAATTTCTCTTTATGAATAATTTCTCTAATTTTTCAACATGAATAATTTCTCAAATTTTTCAACATGAGAAATTTCTCAAATTTTTCAACATGAAAAATTTTTCAAGTTTTCTAACATGAAAAATTTCTCAAATTTTCAACATGAAAAATTTCCTAAATTTTTCAGCATAGGTAAAAATTTTTTCAAATTTTTCAACATGAATTTTTTTTATATTTTGAAAAAAAAAATTTGGAATAAGTACCTACTTGAATTTTTAAAGTTCTTTGAACTAAATAATTTTTTTAAATTTTTGTGAAATGGAAAAAATTCTCAAATTTTTTCGACTAAATAAATCCTTTAAATTTGTGAAATGAAAAATTTCTCAATTTTTGTAAAATCTTTCAGTTTTTTGAGAAAAATTCTTCAAATTTTTGAACAAAAATATTTCCTAATTCTTCGAGAAAAAAAACGGTTTAAATTTTTTTGGAATGAAAAATTTTCACTTCTTCGAGTGATATAAATGATGGATGAAAAATCATTTTCACGTTCAATATGTATTACAAAAAAAATCAACCTATTTTCCAAGTTGCCAACTCTGCCCTCATAGGTGAAGTTTTTTATGAATTGAACGTGTTTATATCCAGATCTCAAGTTTTAAACATTCTCGGAACACCTTGTATAAATAATAGTGTACCTTTAATTATCGCATACCCGTGATATTTACTCATGTACCTAATTGATCCTTTTTTTTTAAAACATTATCATTCGTCTATGACCTATTCGTATTGTTCAGCATGCTGTATTAAATTCGTCCAACTCCCATTCGAAGGAGTGTCACATCTGAGTATTTCTTAATGATAAGTTGAGCACTACAGGAATGTGGAGCAAGTTTAATGTAATTTTAGATACAATACTACTACCTACGGTTTAACCTTTATTTCTTTTGTCTTTTATTAAAATATAGTACGTGGGTGTCGCATCTGTACAATATTTAGGATCCAGTAGACATCTATGCTTTCTTCTGTGATCATTGTTAAAATTGAAAATAGTTCATCAATTTTGTTCGATCCAATGAAATCGTTTTGATCTAATCAACTGGAACGTAATTGCTTAAATATTCGAACCCAGGATAAATCTTTTTATAATTTTCAAATGAATAGGTTTTCATTCTTACTTATAATCGAATCAAAACCTTCAAATGGGGTACGACTCACGCTGAGTTTAAAAATACCTACATCCATGCTTTACTTTAATCTTAACGACTTTTTATGACGTGTTTATAAAATGTTTTTGAAATCACCTATCACGGCCAAAAATGTGAGAAAAAAACATGATGAAATTGAATCACGCGATGACTTTAAAATACATATCATTTTGTCAAATTTTTATGAAGGAGCATAGCAAGGTAAAAATGGCGAATCAGTCTTTCGCTTGGATTTAAAAATTAAGTGGTATGGTCAAATATTTTTTGAGAATTTTTTCTAGAGGTTGAACATTCTCAAAAATGCGAAAAACAATTTTTTTTCATCATTTTTTGCCCTTAAAACGTCCATTTTCGGTCCATTTTTTTATTGCAATATATCATCAAAAACACCTTAATAAACCTTTGATCAAAATTTGCACCAAATTCGTTCATTTATTAAATTTTCAAAATTTTCATCCCGAGTATCCGAATAACGCCATTTTGGGAACCCACAACTTCCTCCCTGATGACGTAGAGGTCTAAAATTCACCTCGTGTTTCAAAAAACTAAAGGCATAAGCTTAGAATATTTTATACATAGGCAACTTGAAGAAACACTAATGACTTTGCTATTCCTTTTTTAAAAAACACTCTTGTATCCACTCGAGGTATATTATACTTTTAATGAAAAAAAATATGCACGTAGGGCAACTTGACAATTACTGAGCTGATGTTTCGTTTTTTTTAGATTAAAATATTAATACCGATGTTTTGATAAAATATTGCAAAATTGTTTCAAAAGCACCTGAGCAGTAAACATTTGTCAAATGATTAGTTCATAAGTAGGTGTGTATAGTTCACGATAACGATACCGTATAAATATTACATTCTACTCGAACTTCACCGTTATGTATTTTCGGGCGTGAATACTAACACCTGTGTAGACAGAGATACTAGACAGAACACCGGTATCCACGCTTTCTGAACTACTCGTGTACCTAAAATCCTAACGGAGACTTTTCTAATTACATTTTATGTCAAGTAACGTCTTCTCATGAAGTCGTTAAGTAAGTTAAATTGACCAAAAACTAAACTCAGATGTTACGTAGGTCTTCGGCCTTCTCATCCTCGATAATTATATGCATTTGTTGATGCATCGAAATTAAATAGCGGAATACTAGATAATTATAAGCGTGAATTGTTCCAATTTCACAGTGATCAAGTTCACAATCTAAGGTACGAATATAAAGCAAAGTTCGTAATAACTGTTTTGTAAAAAAACCACAGACTTGATAAGGTTACTTTTGCCTGGAAAAAAGCGAAAACGCAGGCCTAACGACTTGAAAAAACACATTATTTTTATAAGAATTTACGAAGGCTATCGCGTTCGATCCAAAATTTGAAGAGGGGAGAGGGGGTGAGAAAAATTCTGACCATATTTTTGGACTCCTAGACCTGAAAAAAATACGATTGATAAAAGTTACCATTTTCTATACATCTTTTGGGGAGCACCAAGTCTAATGGGTCAAATGAAATAAAACTTGCTATGTAGGGTCTCCTAGGACCGGGAATTACGCCCAAAATTTTTTGGGGCCCCAACTTGAAATCAGCAATATGGGCCCTTTATAAGGAGGACCCTTCGCTGGCCCAAAATGAAGAAATTTTTTGAAACTTGTTTCATCGATGAGAACCCATATTATCTCTAACATATCCAAATTTCAGATTCCTAAGTCATCCCGACCCCAATTTAGGAGCCAAAAAAAGAATTTTGGGGTCATTTTTTCACGTTGATCAGACCACAGACTCCCCTAAATTGGACTAGGAACGCCGAAATTTCAGTGCAGGTTCAGTTCATGTTCCTGTTGTGCCTTTTGCAAGTTTCCACTTTTGTACCCTTTTTGACCCCTGAGTGAGGTAAAAAACTGAGATTTTTCAGGATTTTCCTGTTCCTTGCTATTTCGATCAGCCTAGAACCTACAGCCCAAACCAAATGACCTAGAAGGCCAAAATTTCGTATGTAGAGTCGATAAAGGTCGCTAATGTGCCTTTTAGGGATTTTGGCCTTTGAGCCTCAAATTTAGGAAGAGGCTTTTTTTAGTGCAGTAGAATTAGGAGAAAAATGGCCATGACATGGAACTAATTGCTATAGAAGGTATTTTTGATTTATTCTACAGAAGAGAGTGTACTTTATCACATATCCAAAATCCGCTCTGATCCGGCCCCC
>FIZV01006621.1:0-10193 GCA_900050545.1 Trionymus perrisii | reverse complement strand
ACAATGTTTAAAAATTCAAAAAAATTTTAATTTTAGTTATTTTTGACAGATCAATATTTTTTTTTGAATTAGAGAATTTTAGAAAATTGATCGATTTTGAAAAATTAAATAATTTTTGAAAATATGCAATTCAGGCAATTGAACAGCTAGTTTTTGGAAATGTGAAAAAATTGCTTTAAATTTAAAAAAAATAGCAGTTCTTCAAAAAATTGAATTTTCAATTTATTACATTAAACAGCCTAGTCTTTTCCCCCTTTGAAAAAGTGACACACTGATGTATCAACTTTCTTTTCCAAGAATGGTGCGACATATTCGCTGGAATTATCTTACTGATGAAAAATTAAGTTTTTGACATAAATATTTTCAGGCGCAAAATTTAAAAAAATATTTGTTTAAAAATCCTTATACCAACGTCTAAAGTAGGTAGGTAAGTAGTAAGTACATAACATACATGAAATAATTTAAACAAACACCAAAAGTGTGTTTCTGGGAAAAAATACGATTTTAATTAAAGAGTTTAATTTTTCAACGTTCCATTTTCTCTCGTTTGTTTTGCTTCACGGTTCAAATTTCAAAAAAAAAAAAGAAAAAGAAAAAATTTATATACATTATCGTGTGGTAGTAATTACCACCCTTAAGCGTTGATGTAAATTATGCATCTACATCGAAGAGCTGCTTTCTCTATGACGTGTTTTTTTCCTGAAATAGTGGCTAGGCAACTTATACGACATACATGCATGTCTGTTTGCCATGCATTATTTTGCGGCATTTTTTCTCATGAAAAACACCCGTTGAAACGTACGTTGTTGTGTGAGTAACTTTTGCACGATTATTATTAAGGGAAAAAGGTAAATCAAAGGATTTCAATTTGTAAGCTTTAAAAATTAGTCAAATATCGAGTCTCGTTTCAATTTAAGATTGTTTCATGAGGTGAAAGTTTTTCGAAAAAACGTTAAAAATGTATTGGACTGAAATTTAAAATTTCCTAAACAATAAGAGAGTGCAGTACGGCTGCCGAACTCATGCACCAAATTCAATTCCATTTAGAGATAGTTGGACATAAATATAAAATTCGCACCATTATACGAAATATCCGCTATGGCGTAAACTTGGTCTCGACTCGAACGAATACGTTGATAATTTTTTGCCATCATCAAATTTAAGAAATATTCGATAGATGCCCAGACTGGCAGCGGCGAAGAATTGTTTGAAACTTTTTCAGTATACGAAATCGATTAAGTATATAAAGGTACTAAATCAATGAAAATGTTATATGTACAAGCCGGAGAATAAAAAGAACGAGAACATGATTTTGAGACTCCATGCGTATTTAAAATACAACCATAATTTTAGCGAACAGTTTACACTTTATCAATTCTACTTTGCACAAATCCCATTCTAATCCTTGCGAAAAGGAAGGAGAAAAAAAGAGTTAATGCGGACTTCCTAGTACACATACTAATTCTACATCATTCTTGTAACGGTTAGAATGTTGGCTTGTATGGCGTTTTATCACATTCTTAAACGATGGTCAAGTTTTCCTGTTTCTTTTCACTACTACACCAGCAACGCGATGCTGAAGCGCGCAGGCAGCTTCCCAGCATTCTGTACTTGGTGTGTGATAAATTGCGGTCGAGCAACGCGCAGTTATGCAATTTTATCAGCATGCGAATCTCGTCAGTTGGCAATTTTTCGAGGCGAATCGATAGGCAATTTTATTAACATCCACAGTATTAAATTTTGCGATACGGTGATGGCGAGACGGTCGCTGGCCCCTTGCTCGTGATGGCTGGCGGTGATACAGGGGTGTAAATGAACATCCGCAAATATGCGTTAGTTGATTGCCATTTCGACGATTATTATTAACAAAGCAAACACTCGAAAGCTTCGCTCGTTGGTAAGATGCATTAGAGGTGCATTATAAATGATGGAACACGCGTTGTTGTAAAGAGGATTGGTTATATAATTATTCGGGGCTCGTGCAGGATCACGGTTTGGTTCGTTGGTATAAGATTTAGCATACTCGAAGGCTCGCCATAAATTGAGAAAAATTGCTGTGCAGCGAGCTACGATCAGGTTTTTAGTCGAATTTTTCACGTTGTGAAATGCAGCCAGGTAGGTATTTTTGGTGGCTTTGGAAATGCATTTCAAAACTTTTCACTAAGAATAAATTCTAAAATAATTTTTTATTCTACTCGTATTTTCAAAAGTTTTCTGTTTAAAATTTTTCTCAAATTATTGTGTTGTTGAAAATTTCCCTATTTTGGAAACTTCTGAAGAATTTTTAATAAATAGAAAATTGGTTTATTTTTTTTTCAACATTTTAATTTTTGAAAATGATTTTTCGAGTTTGTTTTTGGAAAATTTTTCATGCTTTTCAAAATTTACCTACAAGATGATTTTTTTTACTTACTTTTACTTTTTTCCATTTACGTGCCTTTACTGCTACTAAGGCCAGAGGCACTTGAAATTTTTTAAGTTATCATCAAACTTCAAAAATTGATTCGATTTCAAAAATTATTAAAATCTAAAAATTACAAAAATTCGAATTTTCATCTTCAATTTTTCCAAATTTTAAAGATCAACTAAATTTTAAAAATTGGCCAAACTTCAAAAATTCACTAAAGTTTGAGAAGTATCACCATTCCAATCTTCAACAAATTTTAAAGATTAACTAAATTTTAGAAATTGCAAAAAATTATAAAAATTTAATCATTATAAAAAAATGGAAAATTTTCAAAATTAAAAAAAAAGTATGTATTTACTAAAACTGGAAAATTAAAAATTTTGAAAAAAATTCAGGACCTTCCACCTAAAAGCAAAACATCTGCAAGATTTTTTTGAAAAATCAATACCCTTGCAGAACCAGCAGTACAAGGGAAATATTTGGCATTTTACTATGAGAAAATAGTATTCGTGAAAAAAAAAATTAAAATCATCGAATTGCCCAAAATTGGTAAATTCGAGGCGACTCCTCTTCTGTCAGGAGTAAAACAGCATTCGGATTACGACCAGAAAAATCCTTCCACAGACCAGTCAAAGGATCACTTTATAATTCATCTGCCCAAACATTAGTCACAATCCAAGGAATATGGACCTCAACCTTAGAATACCAGCTTAGCAGGGTCTCGTTAATGGCAAAAGCACGCAATTCGACAGCATGGGTAACGCCAATAAGTTCGAATGTATTTGAACATCCGCTATACAAAGGAACCTGCAATGGTCCTCCAGAGTCGCCCTACATGAAATGAAAAAATTCCAATTAAGATTCGGTCAAATATTATTTCGTTTTTTTATACGTGTAATTTAAGCAATCGTACAGCGTGAACGCTTTTGCTTGTGGTGGGATGTCCAGCACAAATTAAATCAGGTCTCTGTAAACCTTTACATTTGGCGGCAACTTGCTTATCGATGTATAATTGCACCATTCTGAGTTTTATGGGACTGAATTCATCTTTGAAATAAATTGTTAAATCAATTAAAATAACTTTAAGGAGAAACTCTACTCGTAGTTCGAAATGGTTGAAAGAAAATAAACCTTCGGTTGCACCCCATCCTGTAGCAAAAATATGCTCGTACTTGAGTAACTTCATGTTTAAGCATATCGGTCTCACATTCGAGTTGAATTTCACCATTTGTTTGAGTTGCACCAGAAGCATATCGTTCGAACTCTGCTTTTCGTTGAACTCAGGATGCAAGATGGCCTTTTCTACTTCAATTACTTGACCGGAGCCGTCGAACAAACGACTCACACTTCCCAGTTTAACTTGCCCCATAAGATTACTGTAAAATTGAATTTGGCATGTTGCAAATGGAAATTAAATCATTGGCAATTTATTGTGAAATGCTTACGGAAGATTGGAAGCGCAATGAGCTGCACTCAAAATCCATTTTTCGCTAATTAACGCCCCTCCACATTTTTTTTCATGATTATTGGTTTTCGAAAAAAGTTCCATATACGCCTTGAGAAAATGATGAAAATATCGATTATATTTTAAGAATTTGTGAAGGTGTCGCCGCAAAAAGATTAATAGTTTTATGAGGCTACCATGTGAGGAAACATCTCCGGAGGAGCTTCCTCTCCCAGTATAATTTTACCAAACTGTTGAGAAGGAGGATACTGGCAGGCCAACTTCAAATATTCTTGGCATTCTAAAAATATGCAATTTCATTATAAGTAACACTTCAGTATTCGAGTTGATAAGAAAAATGTACCAGATTACTTTGCTGGGGTATTCTTATTATTTTATCTCTCCTCATCTTGATTTGAATGATGTGAATTAGATTAACACCAGCTGTAAAAAATTGTATCAAAATTTCACACCGAATGATTGAAACATTTGAGCGAAATTTTGTATGATTTGACCGAAAATATACAACACGTATTACGTACCATCTAATATGAATATTAGAACGATTAATGCACATATTACTAGTACTACCTTATTCTGTATATTCATATCCAAAAGGCATGTGAAAAACTCAACTCGTTGGACATGACTTCGTTAATAGTCTTGAACTTTTGTTATCAAAAAAATATACACTGTTATCACTTTGAACAACGAGACGTTATTTATAGTCAATCTGGAGCTTCTCGAAATTGCTTAAAATTAGATGATCTTAAATCCAAAAAAATTCCCAATTTTTTTGAAAAAAAAATTGATTAATAGTTATTTAGATGGAATTTATTCAAAAAATAAAAACGAATAATTTTTAGAAAAAATTGTTTAGATGAATTAAAATTATTTAAAAAAAAAGAGAACAAAATAAAAGAAAAAAAATTAGAAATCCGAATTACGTTAATAATTTTAGAAAGAAGGATTTTCAAAAATCTTAGAAATTCTTAGTAAGGATTTAATGCATATTATGAAAAGTGGAACCTTCTTCCCATTCATTTCTCATATCTCCCCCATCCCCCCTCCACAGAATCATTTTCATGATTTAAATTTTTTCAGATTTTCAAGATTACATTATAAGTCTGGAAAATATAAGACCCGAGTCGAGAGAAAATCACTTGAAAGAGTGATACCTAGAATATACGTATTTTTTTAAAATCATAAATTGAGAAATCAGAAAAATATTTTTGCAAATTTATACAATTTGTTTGTTGAAATCTGCAAAATTGTAAAAAATAGGTAAAAAAAAATAAAAATGCCAAAAAACTTTGAATTAAAAAAAAAATTAATAAATATGAAAAATAGATTAAAAAATCAGTTTAAAAAATAAGCAAAGACAGAAAAAATATTTTCAAAATATTCAGTACTGTCTAAAAGTTAAATGGTTAAGAAAATTAATTTGTAAATCGAAACATTGAAAACAAAATACAAAATTGAGACACAAAAATTTATTATGGCTTAAAAATTATCAAAATTCAATTTTTTTTTAGATTTTGACAATTAAAAAAAATTTTACGTTATCCAAATTTTGAAATCTTAACCATCAAAGATTTACCTATTAAAATTTAAAAATTGTCATATTTTGAAATTTCACAAAATTTCTGGGGTGAATAAAAATTCTAACTTGAAAAATAATCAAAATTGTAAAATTCATCAAATTTTAGTAATTTAAATAAGTTTTGAAAATTTTTACATTCCATTTTAAAAATTTAAGATTTACAAAATTATTGTAAAGATTGATCTTGGAAATCTAAAAAATATGTAGGTAGTAGGTAAGGTACTATGGTTTGAATTTTCAAACGATTTCAAAAATAGGTACCTAATAGACAACATTTTAAAAAGCATCCAATTTCAAAAGTTTATTAAAATTTAAAAATTGCCAAAATTCTTCCCTATATCAAGTTTTGAAAAAAATTTTAAATCTTAAAAATTTACTGTTCAATTCAAAAAAAATTATAAAACTTTAAAAAACATCTAACTTTAACAATTTCCCAAATTAAAAAAAAAACGAGATTCGTGAATTTTAAAAAGTTTAAAAAAAGTTTAGGATGAGTATTAGGGCATGGAAATTTTTAGAATTTTGAAATTTAAAACAAAATTAAAATTGGGAAAAATTAATTTATCAGAAATTTGAGAATTTAAGAGATCAAGATGTTGAAATTTTAAAAAGGGTTTTTGAAAAATATAAAAAATGGAGATAAGTACATAGTTAAGTACCTAACCTACATATAATCTAAGAATAAAAACCTTTGAAAAAAATTCAAAAAATTAATTTTTTTCAAATCTCAAATTTATACTTGCAGCGAAAAAAAATGCGAAACATGATAATTTTTCAAGAAATAAAAAAAAATGAATATAATAAAGATGATAAATGTTTAAAATTCAAGTAGTTAACAGATTAAGATGCTGAAATCTACAAAACTAGAAAAAAATCATGTATTGTGTATAATATACCTAGTAAAAATAAAAAAGATGAATAAGTCGATACTGCTGAAAAAATTTTAATTCAAGAAAATTGAAAAATGAATAAAAAGCCAGTTCAAAATTTTTCGAGCAGGTATGAAAAAAATTAACTAAACTCGAGAAAAAAATCATTAATTAAAACCAAATTAATTAATTTCTTAAAATTTAACATCGAAACATTGAAAAAAATTGCAAAGAAATAGGGACATCAAAATTTTAAATTTCAAAAAGAATAAATATAACTTTCTTTGAAAAATTGAAAATTACCTAAAAAAAATTCCTTTATCAATAATTTAGGAAGTTGGTATGTAAATTCAACAATTTTTTAGAAATTTAAAAAAAAAAGTAAAAAAGAAACCGAAAGAAATAATGTAAGAAAAAAATCGAGAAACATCGTGCAAAACAATTTTTAAGGGAACTTTTTTCTAAAAAAATCATCTGGATTTCCTATAATTAACGACTCTTCGAGATGAACTTCCATCCTCAATACAACCAACAATACGTGGTTATCAAAAATAAAATGAAACATTTAATTTTTTCAACGCTAACATCAAAACAAAAAGATAACTTTTTTCTTGGAATAATATGTTTTCATTTTTTTTTAAGTCTATCGACACAAGATGAATTTTCAGTTATTTGACAGCCATGTCGTCTAGAATGAAATCCAGTAATATTACACGCAATGGATACACTAAAGTTGAAACTCTTTGCTGCTTTTGTCATGTTGGTGCTTTTAGTAGTAGGTTTGTAATTGTGTTTTTTAAAAGGAAATCGTAATATTATTTCATTCTTACACCATCAATTTAATGAAGCAATTTTCATAGCACCCCTTTTAAATAGTTTGCTCAACATAATTTTGGCACGCCAATTAGCGCTTCAGTGTACGTGGAATTCTTTTTTTTTTTCAGGAGCATTTTTTTATGTAATAACGGACTATACTTGGCAGGCAAAACAAAGAAGAATAGCGGAAAAGAGTAATTTTTTCAACTTTACATGGTATCGACTTTCATATTCGGTTATGCTAATACGAAATCGCATTTTTCAGAATGCAAAGAATACCTTAAATACGCCTGCGACCATCCAGCGCCAGCCAACAGTGGGCACATTTTACTAGGGGAAGATGCTCCTCTTGGGTTGTACCCTCACATGGTAATATAAAAATGTAAATTCCAGTATCAACTATAAAAGTATTATTGATATTTTTTCCCAGGCGTTTGTGCAAATTGGGGACATGAAAAATCAAAAAAGAGCATGCGGAGGTTCACTAATAAGCGAAAATTTCGTTTTGAGTGCAGCTCACTGTGCGTACGGTATGCGGTAAGTAATCAAAAGTCAACTCCGAATGAGCCATTTGTTTATTAAAATACTCGCTTGTTTCATCTTCCAGAAACATTGCAGGGGTAGCAAAATTGGGAAGTATAACTAATGACTTGACTAATTACTCTGGTGAACTGTACAAGGTAAAGAGGTTCTACATGAATCCCTATTATGGACATATATCAGCCGTAAACGACTATCTCCTGTTAGAACTCAATCGAAAAGTGCAATTTACGCCAAACTTAAGACCAATATGTTTAGAAACGAACTACGTGGGAAAATATAACCGAGTCATCGCAGCCGGATGGGGTCGTACCGAAGGTATACTCGCAGGCATGATTGATTAACTTCACATCGATGAGTTATAATAATTATCAAATGTTTTTTTTTTTCAAGATGCCTCAACTTCCAGAACTTTGAAGACAGTGGACCTGCTCATAGATGGAGGAGGAGAAAAG
Source organism: Trionymus perrisii (assembly GCA_900050545.1). Lineage (NCBI taxonomy): Eukaryota > Metazoa > Arthropoda > Insecta > Hemiptera > Pseudococcidae > Trionymus > Trionymus perrisii. The sequence continues at coordinate 2,059 of FIZV01006621.1, read as the reverse complement.
ATGTGTCCTATTGGCCTTCGCTCATATTTCATTTGTACTTCAGTTCCAAATTCAAGCAAAAGCGCACATCAAGTACGAATGCATTATTATAAGTACCTCAAGCCTGTACTGGGTATAAAAAATGGATAAAAATTTTTAAAACTTCTTCGATTGGTGTAGGGAGACTCTGGAGGACCACTGAAGGTACTTTCAGATAGCGGATGTGCCAATACGTACGTACAAATTGGTGTTACTTCGATGGTCGTGAATCGTACTTACGATGCGAATAAGTCATTGCTCAGTTTTTATGGCATAGTAGCAAACGCGGTGCCTTGGATTGCAAGTATTGTTTGGCCAAATGAATCCGATTAAGAAAACTATTTTAAACATTTTATACGACTTTAATGCCTTCAGTTTTTTAGCAAATATATTTTCAATTAGAAACGAGTCTTGGGTGCATTTTTCATTCCCAAGGTAACTTTTTTTTTTTTTTTTGAAAAAATGCATCAGTAACTGTATAAAATAGAAGTAAAATCAACATCACGCTTTTAGAGCGTTTGGAGGAAACAAAATTGATTCTTATTCCCACTTTTACAGATGGTCTTAACAACAAATTACTTAATTTAAATTCAAAATGATCAATAATTGAAAAAAAATAGAATAGAAAATTTTCAAGTTGGGAAAATTAAGAAATTAAAACTGTTGCGAATCTGAGATGAAAAATAAAGAATACATTAGAGTATCACATTTTCAAAGGTGGACAAGGCCAGGGCCGTTTTAAGGAATAAATTGCAAGTTCAATTTTTTGAAGAACATGCAATATTGAAGAAAAAAAATGAATTGCATAAATTGGAAAATTTTCGAAAATTATCAAATTTTACAAAATCATTCAATTTTTTTAATTCCCTAATTCACAAAAATTATTGATTTTTCAAAAATTGCGGAATTTTTAAAAATTGTTAATTTTTAATGGTGCTACTTTTTGACGTCGTAAATTTTCAAAAATTATCAAATTTCCTAAAATCATTGAATTTTTTAAATTCACCAATTCACAAAAATTATAGATTTTTCAAAAATTGCAGTATTATCAAAAATCACTAAATTTTGAAAAACTGCAAAATTTTTAAAAATTGTTAATTTTTAATGGTCCAATACTTTTTGAAATTGTAAATTTTCAAAAATTAATTTACAAAAATTATTGATGTTTCAAAAATTTCAGAATTTTTTATAATTGCAAAATTTTTTTAAACTACAGAATTTTTAAAAATCGTTGATTTGTAATGATCCATTTATAATTTTTGAAATAGTAAATTTTCAAAAACTATCAATATTTCCCAAAACTGTTGAATTTTCTAAATTCATCAATTCACAAAAATTATGTATCATTCAAAAATTGTTAGTTTCTCAAAAACTGATAATTTTTGATAATTGCAAAATTTTAAAAAATTATCTATAACATTTTCCAAAACTACAGAATTTTTAAAAATTGCTAATTTTTAATAATCCAATAACTTTTGAAATTGTAAATTTTCAAAAATTATCAATATTTCCCAAAATCGCTAAATTTTCTAAATTCGATCGTTAATTCATAAAAATTATTCATCATTCAAAAATAGCGGCATTTCCAAAAATGGTTAGTTTCTCAAAAACTGACAATTTTTTAATAATTGCACAATTTTCCAAAATTGCAAAATTTTTTGTAATTACAAATTTTTTACAAGCGGAGGGGAGAGGGGAGTCGTTTGGAAATTTTTTTTGTTGAATACATACCTACAGTACACAAGCGGACATTTTTAAGACGTTTTTATATTACACACTTTTTTTATATATAGTTTTTCAAAAAATTGGGAAAGTAGATTCATTTCACTTTTTTTCGCAAAAATTGAAGTTTTGATTTTTGAAAAAAAATGCATGCAGTTCTCAAAAAAAAAAAAAAAAATCATATTGAATTTTGATGATGTCTTTCTGCGAGAAATATTAATAGATTTTTTGGAAAACGAAAAATTGAAACATCAAAATTGGGAGAAAAATACGATTTTTGCTTTATGCCCCGTTTCCAGAAAAACTATGCAACCCATGA
>FIZV01006619.1:0-31966 GCA_900050545.1 Trionymus perrisii | reverse complement strand
AAGCTACATTTATAAACAAATAATCTATTATATAAATAATTACATAAAGTATTTACAAAAAAATAGCCTCTTATGCTCAAAAAAAACTTAACCACGCATTTTCAAAACTTTTCAACTAAATAAGCCAATCTCACTTTAGTTTAAATCGCGTACGTTTTTGAATTACTAATATGGTAACGCTACTAAGAAGTAAAAATAAATACGAAACAGCTTAAAGGCAAAAGAAATAAATCAGCGTAGTTTGTTTCACGTTATTTGTATTTCACACAAAAATTAATAATAAAAGCTATCATTTTTCAAGGTAAGAAAATGTTTTTCTTTGAAACGACCTAAAATTAATATCAAATGACTACTTCTGTGTTTGAAGTATAAAAGTGTTTTAATTCGACGATGATGAATAACTACTGGTATGAGGTTGTGGTGGTGGAAGGTGAAGAGCATTTGCTGCTTGTCGGCCGTGTTTTGGCTGTAAATATTCGTGCCTAGCTAGAGCATGTACATCGATTCGATCTTCTTTGCGGTAGGCTAAACATGCTCTAATAAAACTCTGCAATTAAATCCAAAAAAATAAATATTTCGTCCAAGAATTGCTCGTCATAGTAAGCGATTCAGTTACCTTCGCTTCACTACTAACGGCTGGTTTGTTGGAAAATTGCACATCAGTAGCTTTCAAAATAGTATTCTCTTCCAAAATTGTAGCTTGAGATTGATTATGTCCGAATGGCTGTGAAACGTGAAAAAGAAAATTAGGGAAGGTTATACAAACTTATCATACCGGCGTGGCGATCTCCAATGAACGTACCTTTTTGCCGTATAAGCATTGGTAAAAGATAACACCAACACTCCAAACATCCACTTTGGATGAGATCTTGGGTGGATTTTTCCCCACCACGAAGCACTCAGGAGGTAAATACCTGTTTGAAGAAAATAACGTCAAGTGGCGGATTCGCAGCATAAATTTCGAATGTTTTAAAATTTTTTACCAATAAGTTCCAGCTCCTTGAGATGTGAGATCCATTCCATGGTCTGGATTATAATTTTCTTCGTCCATGACTTTACTTAACCCAAAATCTGTGATTTTAATTTCACCACAAACGCTGCCCTCCGTGAGTAAAATATTTCCTGAAAAAAATACACGAGTTATTTCCTATCGATATACAAAGTCATTCGAAATTAACTTAATGCACCTGGTTTTAAATCGTAATGGATTACTGGAGGTTTAATATCGTTCAGGTATTTTAAAGCGGATACCACTTGCATGACAATGGATCGTGCTTCTCTTTCCGCGATCGTTTTATGCTGTGAATAAACACCATAAATATATATGATAATAATTTTCAAACAGATTTGATAGTTTTAAGAAAAATGAGAAAAAAATGACGAACTTGTTTCAAATAAAAATCTAAATCGTGACCATCGCAATATTCTAATACTGTACAAAATGAATTGGCGTCTATTTCAAAAACGTCGTACAACTTCACAACTCTGGGATGATTTAGTGACTTATGTATATTATACTCCCTTAAAGCATGCCTAAAAACACATTTTTCAATTAGTAAAATGACGGTGCTTTTGAAGAATAAATAAATGTATTACATACTTTATATAATTTGCTTTCTTATCTTCTTTCCAGTCTTTATTTAATTGATGAACTTTACAAGCGACATATCGTTGTTCCATCAAATCAAAAGCCTAAGAAAATCAATCAATAAACGAAATGCATTCGCGAATGTACCAAGTTCGAAGAAGATAATTCAAACATACCTTATGAACTTCACTGAAGCCTCCTTTACCAATGAGCATAAGGAGTAAATAACGTTCACACAGCACCGGATGACTATTAAAGCGAGACTGATCTTCGTTATGAATACGTTTCAATTCTCTAATATGTAAATTACGCTCTCTTTCTAATTTCTCCATTTCCGATTGTAAGTCGCCATCTTCTTTTTTCAAAGATGATTGCCTTAGCTATAAACAACCTCGCATGAGTTTTTTTTAATTTGGTAATATTTCATTTTGTTGCGGAAATAATCACCTTTAAGATTTCATCAGCTTCGTAATATTCTTGCCATGAAAGGGTACTCGATAGTACCGCTTCTGGCTTCAGGAATATACCGTGATCGATACCGTTATGCATTACCGCATTGTTATTGCTCACCACCGTTACACTATTGGCAGATGCTGGCGAACCAGATGAACTAGGAACTGTGGAATTATTCTGACAACTTGATAGTCTCTTTCTACCAGTTTCATTCGAAGGCCTCTTTTTCAACAGTAGTTTCTTCTGCCGGTCAATTTCTTCTCTTTCAGCAGCTACTTGTTCTTGCCGTCTGAAATCCAAGGTACAAAATTCATTTATAATTTTTCACCAAACGGCGAGAAAAATATTAGACGTACCTTGTCAATTCTTGAAAAGCATGACCATCCGTCCAATTTTCTTGAAATTGGGCACCTACTCGTTGGGTAACGAACTGTCCTAATCTTAATCTATTTTGCATACAACGTTGTCTAGCTTCTTTCTTCTCAATTGTTGATTTTTCAATAAGAAGTTTTTTCACTACTTCAATACACTTATTTATGTGCGATTTTTGTTGATCTATGGTTTTTTGTTGGGCTGTTATTTGTAGTTTTAATTCTTCATTAGACTATTGTTCAAAGAAGAAAAAAACATAATTAGTCACGTATTCTGGTGATATGATATAAATATGGTCATCGAGCATGTCATCGAGAAAAATTTTTCAATATCTTACTCTAGTTAAATCTTCTATTTTATTATCTTTCAATTGATTTTCAGAAACTATATCACTATCATATTCGGGAGGTTTTGGACGAGTTGGTTCGCTCTGAAAATCAATTCAGCCAATGTCACGAATGAATTTCAATAAAATTTAGTCAACTAAAAAAAATATTACTTGTGCTATTTTTGACAATACAGAAGGAAGTCGAGCTGACTGCTGAGGAAGTGGAGGTGGCTGCATACTGCCAAAATCATTATTTCTTGAGTTTGCGGTAGAGGGTGAAGGAATTATACCTTGTTGATTACTTGAGGAATACTATAGTAAAATATTATTCGTTAAGTAAATTCGAAAGTCAAGTTTCAAACTTCATACAATAAAATTATACCAGTGGATGCTGCTGGTGAGCTGGAGATAATGGTTTGTTTCCATGACGAACGGGGCTAGTACCAGAATGCTTTGCAAAATAGTCGTTAATTTTTTTACATTCTGGAGCTGAACGAGATGATGGTTTGCCATTGATAACTTTATCACTGCTTTCATCAGCTTTCCGTTTCCTTCTCTTCTTTTCGAGAGGTTTATTTTTATCAACAATGGATGATTCTACTTCTTTATCGCTATGTGAAGAACCTAAGACATGGAGGGAAGGAACTCGTTAACAATAAAGTACATCATGAAGCAGAATTTTCAAATAATCGTCCTACCGGTACTCATACTGGAGTCTTGGTTTTGTTGTGCGGGTTGTTGTTGTTCCAAAGTTAAAGGTTGTAACTGTTGGTACGTTGGTTGAAACTCCAAAGGTAAATCAGGTTGCACCGGAGTCAATTGGTGCAGAGGTGAAGACTGTTGATAATATGGTAATTGAGACGGTAACGGCTCATCTTTTTGCTCCATTTGCTGGATACTTGAATGTTGAGAAGAAGGTTGCGATTGCGGTAACGAATCCGTCATGTGCGACGAGGAAGATGACGATTGATGGTGATGCAAAGGCTGAGGCGATGAAGGCGATATCGTCTGTGTATGCGGTAACTGTTGATGTTCATCTGGAGAATACTGTTGAGCTGGCGTGTCTTGTTGCGATTGAGTACTAGAACTAGAATCCTGCTGAGCGACAATTCCTGTCAATGGAGTCAGCGGAGCCATCAATAACTACGACAGAAAAAAAATCATATGTCACGTTCGCAATTCGAAGATGTCCGATTCTTAATATTAACCTCCATTATCCAGATATTGAACGCTTAACGTACCGACATTTTGTTCAAATGATTTCGTTTCATTGCATACTTTTTTGTCATGGAATCGTCGCAACTACTAACGCGTTACTTATTAAAAACGATAATAATAAAGCGATAAAATTTACATTAATATTAAGTTGGATATACGTATAGTCAAATCGCGATTGAGTTATTCGCTATGTAATTTCGTACATACCACAGATCACGAATATATCGAATGATAATGCATAGTATTCGAATAAAACGCCTACGAAACGAACAATTTCATTAAATTTCAGCCTACTCCAAGAGCGAAAAATGATTTTCGTGAAAATTTTGTAAACACGAATCTCGCCAAAGTGATAATACAACCAGTAATTATACGTGAAAATAAAGCGTAAAACGATCAATACAAGATTGTCGTCGGCTACTTACTTCCGAAAAAAAAAACAATTTTCACACACTACGACAATTTGTTAACGGAAACATATATAAATACTATATCCGATAATATTGAATGAATTTCGAATGAATTATTTCAATTTAAAACAAAATTATTCACAAAGTTAAGTTACAATTTTAATACAGGCCAACACTGTTAATAATTTAAGAGATAGTGAAAAACTGAAAAACACGTCGTATAAATTTTATCATTAATGCTCATATACTTCATTAGGCCTAAAATTAACCTTTGCAAAATACATAAACAAAAGAAATTGTAATAAACGACATTCTAATACTTTAACTCACATATGGAAAGATTATTGAAAATTATAAAACGCCAATTTTATAATGATTATGCATAACGAAAATTCTGCTCTTCATTATATTGCATGAAATAGTGACACAAAAAATTAAAAAACTTCGACTACGAATAAATTTAATAACATCACTCGGTGAATGTTGGTGAATACTAGCGAATGAATACACACTGTCACACTATGCTCGGCGCAGAAATTTTAGATTAGCAACTAACTAATAGAATTTTCCAGGGTCGTACAACGGTTGTTGAACTTTATCCAGGAAAAGTAAAACCAAATAATGAAAGAAATAGGTAAAAATGTCAAGGTAAATCCAATGTACTCTGTTCTTCAGTATCCTAAAATGTTGACGAATTAACCCAGATCACTGGAAAATACCAAACAATAATTTACATACTTGAACGTAAAGCTCAAAGTCATGCTTTTTAAGCAAAATTTATGACGAATCAAAGATAAAATTTCAAAATTCTCTTCCATCTTCAGCTAATAGGTAGCTTCACTTTCATTCACTTCATTTATTTTTTTTTTTTTATTTATCAGAGAGAAGAAGATGTGTGAGGCTGGGTGCAATAATCTATGGAATGCGAGTATTCTTTCTTTGTACAGTGTACACTGTTGGTTCGTTTGTACACGATCCCGATATGACTCGATGTCGATGTGTTTGTATCTGTGCTTTTCCACTTTCAGATGGTAATCGGAAATGAAGGCATGACGATTGGCCAAGATTAAATTTGATGCGTAATCTGAATCTATGTCAATAATTGTCATCCTCATCCCATTTTTCATTTTCGAATTTTGTTTTTGATTATTCATTTTTTTTTTTTTAATTTTAACAATTTTATCTCCAAGATGACAACCAATTTTCTTCAACAAATTTCAACCTTTGACGTAGAACGCCCACGAGCAGAATCAGTAAATATCATTTTACGGGATATCGACTTATTTTCAGAAGTTTCTAGTTTGTTAGCCGTCCCCCATGAGCTGGACTGGGAAGGTAACAACGAAGTGGTTGTTTACTCTTTTCTGTGTGAATTAGTCGCCATTGTAATAAATATAAATGAGGATACGAGATTTGGAATTTGTCCATTTTCAGTAATTGAAATAAAATAGAATGTTGATTTTTTTCTCGCTCTAAGAAATAAAATTACCTACATTTAAAAAAAACATCCAAGTATTAAAAATTTAAACTTTATTTTAAAACCCGCAACTGCGCTACTTCAAAATGACACATTTCATTAGTGTGAAATAAATACATGATCGAAAACAATATTATTCCAAATCCAAATTATAATACCTTTTCACAAAAAAAATTCTATTTTTTAAAACATTTTATTAATATCAATTTGAATAAGCTCAAAAACGATTAAAATTGGAAACAAGAAAAGATAAAAGTTTTACTTCTTAATGGCAATTTAACTTTAAATTGTTAAAAGTTAAAATACAATTTCTTCAAGGTACGTATTTTTAATTAAAGTGAACAGAACATTCTGTCACGAAGAGAACTTTCAATTGCACATTGTTGAAATGATTTCCTTTATTGGAAACTTACTTACACTAAAATACGTACTTAAACAATTCAAACCACAAGTAAAAAACTTCAAAATAGTAATAAAAAGCAAACTAAATCATAGCTACTTTATAATAATAAACGTAAATTTACGTATTTGATAAAACATCGAGTATCAAAATAATAGGAAAGTTCAACTATGCGCGATAGGAGACGAAATCAGTCAATACTACGAACATAAGATTCATGGCAACGGAAACATTTCAATTCCTTTTCTCTCTTTTGTTTAACTATTGGCTTACACTACATTCTGCAAATTTTCAGAATTTATATTATCACCATTAAAAGACGGACTATCCGCCATGGAATCGAGCGGCGAGGTATTATTCGCTGTAAAGCTAGTCCACCAGTTTGACACTGCACCTCGTGCTTGAGATAGAGCACCACCTGAAAAATGTTGCAATGTTCATTACGATGAAAAATTTATCATTTTATAGATAAAATTCCACAGTAAAACATACCGACTGCACGACCAGTCGTAGCGACCGCTTTTCCAGTATTTAACATAGCTTGATTAAGTTTTTTTCCACCTTCGCTGTATTGTAATGTGCTGTAAATAATTGTAAATTCAGAATTACTCATTTTTTATTATGCCCGCTGCATTAACAGAGGAGAACACTTACTGCTGTAATTTCAACTTCATGTCGGCAACTGAGAGCTGTCGAGCGAAGGGATGGCAGGGAGAGATTTCTTTGACAGCGTCGCAATAATTACAAACCCAAGTTTTATAATTATGCGTATCTTTCCAGGCGTTGACAAACGCGACGTTAAAAGATTCCACTTCGCGAGAATTTTCTAATAGTGCATAAATTATAATACATATTAGATACAAATCATGGTAGTATAATGACATAAGTTATCCGAATATATACCGGGTAGTAACGAAGTTCGAAGTAGAGATAGGAGATATAATTTGAATTGCATTCTGATCCATTCATCGCCTCCTTCCCAACCAACACCATCAACAAAAACGTCTTGCTTTTCTTCACAAACGTGTTTAACGATGTAATCAGCAAACCGCAGATCTTCCATCGATAAATGAAGCAATCGCTTTAATTGAATATCGTCAGTTTCGATTTTCGCAGTATCTACCTAAGGCGACAGTAAAAAACAAGAAAAGACGTTCAAATAATAGTGAATATCGCGAAAACATAATTTTATAGAAATCTACCAAACATACTTCAACCAAAATGTCAGCGAGGTGTTTCTTCTGTTTGAAAAGAATATTTGTGGCCCCAATCACATACCCTCTTACATTGGGATCCAAAAGAACATCCATGTACGGTAAAGACAGATATGGAAGGCATAAATAACCCTGAACAAAAATCATTAGCAATAAAAACAAATCGGTATTGCTACAACTGAGGACTAAACCTAAATAATTTTTTACCTCCGTAAAAATGGATAAAGGTGTGCCACATGCTGATAAGTCCATCTGCGACATCAACGACAAATTCGTTTGAATTGTGACATCACCCATGATGTCATAACCAACATTTTTAAAAGGCGCGTTTATATCATTAGTGCTAGATTTATCGAATTTTCTATCACCAAGATCATTGCCATTCAAAGATTCACACGGTTCTGATAAGCCAAGATCGTCGTCAACGGGAGACCTTTCTACTGTTAAGGAACTTTCGATGTTAGCACGAGTAAATGAAACATTGAAGTTACTCGAGCTTATACTTTGACTTATTTCAGGAGCATAATTTTTAACGGGTTTTTCTTCAGAAATACTTCTTTTGACTCGGTTATCAATCATTTCTGGCTGATTGTTTTCTTCGTCTTCCAAATCATACTGGGGCATCGGTGACATAGGACGGGATGGCCTTAAAAGATAATTGTAACATTAGAAACCATATTACAAATAAGATCTCATTAAAATTTTAGCGTTGTACCTGAAACATGCTGATTGATGTAAGCCTTCTTCGAGCATACCGGGGTGAAGTGATAGAAGCGAAAGAATTGCCGAACATAAGGTATGTACAGGAGAACAATAAAATATAACTTTTTTCTCTAATAAAAGTAATTTAAAAAGAAGAACAGCTTTGTGACGGAATTTCAAAATAAAGTCTCTTGCTGGAAGTCCTTGAAAATTACAAGATTATAATAAAATTAAAGCTAAAAGAAATTAAAATTCAAAACACAATTTATTTTACTTACCAACAAAAAACTGGGGCGATGTAGTAATATCATCTAAATTTTTTAAACATAAATTTAAATGTTCGTACGTGTCTTTCAAAAGAGATACTTTGGTAAAATCGCCTTCTTCAAAATATGCGTGAGTTATGAGAGACATTTTCACTTCAATGTGGCCATATAACGGAATGACACTCAAGACGCAGACTGCCTTTTGCACAGTATCTCTGGTTAAATCTGAAGTTCTATTTTTTACTTGCTATACAAAAAAAAAAGGTATAATTTTGCTGCTATATGTATTTTCTTATCAATTAATGCGATGACTCACGTCAACGGATATTTGTCTATAGCAGGATATCCCAAAGATAGTTTCATTTGGATTATTTAGACTAGGTAAATGAAAGTACACAGTATCATGCGTATAGTTATGTGAACCATCAGGTAATGCTAACGTTGGTAAATATTTCCACCCTGCTGGACATTCATTCGAGTCTGAATTATGATCTTCGGATAGAGGAGGGTACGCATACTCAACCTGTAACACAATTTGCATTAAAAAAAAAAAATACAATATGTACTCAAGGAAGTTCAGTTGTATGAATCATGATATATAACGAAAAATCAATATACGCCACAATATACGATGGTTAACAAAAATGTGTAGAGAGAAAGCTTATTTTACCTGGCATCCTTTCTTGTGATGGAATCCGACTACCAACACATGCAATATGGGATTAGATGGATCCGGTGGTAAAGAGTTGTCCATTATGATAAATATTCTAAATCATTGAATGATTATTTTTACATCCAATCAACTGAGAAATGAGCCGCAAGCAACTTAAAATAACAACGTTAGGTTTGTGCCTTCATCATTTTCAAAAATATCACTTTGGAGCTAAACACACACATCATATTAGAAACTGAGTTTAACATTGTTGAGAATCGCAGTAATAATAATAAGATTTAATAATTTAAATTTTACAGTAAAAATAAGTCACGTCAAAATTATGGAAACCACCTACGACGAATTAATTGATTTTGTTTTTGTATTTTTTTTTTGTAAATAAAAAAATAATAAACAAAAAAAAAATTAACCAACGTTTTACAGAAGAAAGGTAGGAATTTTGGATTTTTACAAAACTTCTCCGTCACGTCAGTTGTTGGTCAGTCACGTCTCACGTCAAGTGTTATGACCTTGAACACCTATGGGGGTATAGTAAATGTAAATAACGACGTAATGATAAATTTTGTAAAATTTTTCATCTTTATCAATCCTTTAGAAAACAAATTTGAGTTGACTTCATTTTTATTTCGAATTCTACGTCATTAACAAATTGCTTAATTTGATGAGTATTGTAGGATGATACACTCACTCTATTGAGATCTGAAAGTAAGTACCTAAATTTTTTTACCCAGTTCTCAGTATTTGTTAAATAATTCAATTCAGCTCTGAGATGTGTTTTTGATTTTTCAAATAAAACTACTATTGAACCATTTTCTGGTACCACCTTTCTTGAATGGCATAATTTTAATGAAAAAGTTATATTTGCGGTAGATAATGAAATTAGCCAATAGCCATCAGTAATCTCGACTTCGTCTTGAAAATGCGTTTGTTTGATACAGGTGTGTAAAAACACAAAACTTTGCTTCAGAAATTCTACAAAATTAAATGACAAATTGTTGATAATACTCGAGTAATGGGAGAAAGTGATAATTTATTGGAAATTTCAAAAACTTCAGCAGTCGATAAAGAGAACGCCATGCAGTCATCTCTGCACCAGTATTATCGAGACGTTATGGAAAATACAAGGCACAGTTCCATTAAAGTGAGGATGGCATTTTTTTAAAAATTGTTTCTAAAATCGGGTGAAATATAATAATGTTTTTACAGGTTGAAAGAGCAGCGAAATTCCTCCTTTTGCCGGAAATTTCTAAACTGGTTGGTGATCACACTAAAGCTATGTTCCTTCTGTCTAAGGGATTAACACACGATGAAGTATCAGAAGCATTCAAATACTACTATCGGAAACAAAAAGAAACTTTTGCCGTGAGTGTTTTTACATTAGAATCTGAGCATTTTTTTTTTTCATGCGAGTATGAAATTATGTAGGTAATTAAATTTCAGCCTGGGGTGCAAGAGTTGGCATTGCACAATGTAAACCAAACGGAAAGTAAAGCTTTGAATGCTATTCAAAGAAGACAAGTGAGTGACTCTCAGAGCGGACTCTCACTCTTTTTAAATTTATGCCAAAGAGTGATAGTTTTGGCCGGAATTTCTACCGCTTTTTATTATCTGTACCAAGTACGTCATATCCCATATCTAACAAAGCTGATATTTATTTTGATATTGGTTAATTGTCAGAAAAACTTCATTATTTACAGAAATGGCGCTCGGATAAAACTAAAGAAAATAAGACTAAAAAAGAACACAGACGTATCGAAGAAGAATTGAATCAAATAAAGTCAGAATTACAGAAAATAACTGCCGAATTAAAATTACAACAAATGACTGGCAAAACTAACGCTAATCTTGCAGCTGAAATCAATTCTCTAAAAGCAATTTTAGTTAGCAGGTAAGCATATATTTTGTAAAGTCAAACTGGTCATTTTTCCATTCTTTCTGAAATTAAATCCTGTTTCTCAGACAACATTTCAAAGAATTAGAAAACAAGAAAGTATCACTTCCATCTTGGCAGTTGAATAAGACAAATACTACTAACGTCGAGGATAAAAATGCCATTAAAGATACAACTATTAACGGTGAAACACCGGAATGTACTCCTACGCCTAGCAATTCAACACTGGTCATAAAAGAAACTTCACATAATTCGATTGAAACTGAAATTGTAGAAAAAAACACACTCAATAATATTTGTCAGAATGGTAATCAAAGTAGTGTAGAACGTGAAGAAAGAACTGTTACAAAGAGTGTCGATAGTGACCAGGTTTCCGATTCCACACATAGAACAAAAAAAAGTAGTTCAAAGAACAAAAATTCAAAATCGAAAGTCAACGAGAACGGAAAAAATATTTTGAAACAGAATGGTGTTGTGAAAGAAAATTTGATTGAATAAGCTACAACTTGGGACGTACATACGAATCAATAATCAAATTGTACCTACTCTAGTGTTACTCTGATTAAAGCACAGTTTTCTTGGTGAAATTTCGCTGATTTCTCTCAACATGATTTTCTACGAAAATTACTTCATGTTTGTTGAGGGTATTTAATATTTTAATTTTCATTGGTATCAAGTTAGTTTTATTTTTGTTGTAAGTATCATTATTTTCGTTCCATGTTTTTTGTTTGTTTTATCATGTTAATGATTGAATAATAATGACCATAGTTCATAGTAATCTGGTAGTAATCCTCAATTTCTCATAAACAATGAAGGAACAATTTAAATATTTAGTTGTAAGTTTTTTTTTATTGAAGCAGAGGAGCTTTATCATACAACTTATAGGCAAGACGTCGTGGTACTAATATTGCGTTATATTTCCAATTTCATATTTTCTACTGCTCAGATTTTTCAAGTATTAAAAGTAAATAATAAATTTTGGATGTGGTTTTTATAGAATTATAAATGTATTTTATTATTTTTTTCCTGCTGAAGTATTTAATGATAATATGATAATCTCATAAATTTTTGGACATCGTTGTATTTCTGAATTCCGAATTTTCGACATGTTTCCGATAGGCGACATTGGCGACAACGACCAACAACAGTTTGCATAGTTTGCAAATGCAAACGAAATAGGAAAAAAAAACTAAAAAGTATTATTTCAGTTTCACTTGCGACTTGTGACTAGTGAGATGAGACATGAGACTGATGACGATTGATGAGGCAAGGATGATGATTTACGTGAGGGCGTGACATCTTCGATTGAGTTGATGATTTGAAATTGAAAATACGCTCCCGGATTATTATTTAATTTTTTTTCGTCAAAAAATGAAGTGTTTTGCTAGTTTTGCTGACTGGAGTACATTTTAAACGTAAATTTTAGTTTGAAAAGAATAGTGTAAATTTGTTCAAAAATAATTATGTGAAATTTATGATTTTTGTTTCATAATTTAAGCGCAACAAGTCAATGATCTCCTTCAACTTCTGCCTTCAAATAATTAATTCGTTCAGCCATATTATTTTATTGTAAAAAAATACTTGTTTCGTTGTCAAGTAAACGAGTAATGTTTCACTTCAAATAAGTCTTTTTCTAATGTTTCCGCTCAGTGATAAATTAATGGTGTGTTTTAAAGAAGAGAGAATACAAATGCTTAAAATTTTCCTCTTTTGTATTCGTACTGTATTTCTACTAGCATATAGATTATGGACTTGTATATCATACCTGATTACAAAACAAACTAAAGCTGTAAGTTTCTATTGATAAGTAATACTACTTTGGTAATGAATAATTTTCAAATTATCTTTGATTCAATTATCATTTTGACATCTTCCCTTAGGTTTATATTCTTAATTATTCTGTATTGCTGCAGTGTAGGGATAAATCGTGATTTGTAAGACCTCTAAGTTGGAAAGGGCGGTTTGTGCATCTATGGTTCACTTTAAAATCCATTCATGAAGTAGCAATATTAAGATAGTCTCTCTTGTGTTTTTCGCATTTACATGTTCCAATTGCCCATAATTTATTGTTTAATCAAACAGAATCAAATTGTGGTGACAGCTGAAGAATTGTACGAAAAAAAAATTATAAAAAAATTATCGATTGCATGAAATTTTAAAAGACCTAGTTAGTGGCAATTTTTTGTTAAATAGCGTTTGAAAACATGGTCGAAATATTTATCTTTAAAAGGAATAGAATCTGATTGCTATTAGGCGCTATACTCTTGGCGCTAGGCCAATAATAATTATTTTACATTATTATTTTTGCCAAAATTAGTGTTTATTTACTTTTTACTTATGAATTTTTTCAACGTGAATTATTTATATCTCACCTTTTTAACCGCTACATCAATATTTAGATAATGACATAATACCCCAATATATTTTAAACTTCTTTGTTTTAAATAGTTTCACCTTTGTTACAGGTTCGTTACCATCAAACGGTGAAATATGAAAATTATCCTTTATCTCCTCTATCGATGCATAGATTGAGTAAGAATAAATCTAATACGTAAAAATTTTCGTCCGAAAAATAAACGGATATAGTACTTATATAATGTGTTTCTTGTATTAGGCCTTGTTCGAAAGAAAGTATTTGTGTTAGATCTGGATGAAACGTTGATTCATTCAAATCATGACGGAGTCATACGACAAGCTAATAAATCCAACATTCCTCCAGACTTTATTTTAAGAGTAACGATAGAACGCCATCCTGTCAGATTTTTCGTACATAAGAGGCCGTTCGTTGATTTCTTTCTCGACATTGTAAGTTTTAGAATTATTGTAATTGGTCAATGTTCAAGGCCAATTATTTGAACTAATTGGCAAATAAGCTAATAGTACGAAATACTTTATTTAGGTTTCACAGTGGTACGAACTGGTTGTATTCACTGCCAGTATGGAAGTATACGGTGCCGGAGTTGCCGATAAGTTAGATAATAATCGTGGTATTTTGAAAAGAAGATATTACAGACAACATTGCACTCCGGAATTGGGATCTTACACTAAAGATTTATCCGCTATCACCGGAGATCTTTCCAATATATTTATTCTTGATAATTCTCCTGGTGCATATAAAGGTTACCCTGGTAGGTATACTAATACTTAGTATGCATTTGTTCAATTACGACGACGACTTCTCGCTGTCACTAATTACGATTCGTTTTCATCAAAGATAATGCTATTCCAATCAAGTCATGGTTTTGCGATCAATCAGATACTGCGCTTTTGGGTTTATTACCTGTTCTGGATGCATTAAGGTTTACTCACGATGTTCGTTCTGTTCTGAGCCGAAAACTTCATCTCCATCGACTCTGGTAAGCTTGCGATAAAATTGAATGTTTAAATCATCGCCGAATCTTTATTAATTTGCTTTCGAAATTGTTTGTTATATTGTTGCAGATCGTTGTAAGTGAAGTATTTAGTGCAATTGTTGTTTTTCTATATTGTTATTGAATTTGTTCGTATAGACGATCTTCCTATATGCGTGTAAGTTTGTAGTGATTTGTCGTTCACTTATATTTACTTCTCGAAATTGCGAAGAAACTTTCACGTTGAAGTTTTTTTCTCAGTTTATCCGAATTATATTAGCAGTTCTTTTTTTTTTTCATTTTTAAAACTTGTGTTATTTATACTTAGTACTTTTTTAAAAGAATTTTTATAAGAATTTTTTTTTCTGTTCTTTTCAAAGTTATAAACGAATCCGCTAGCAAATGCTTTTTCAAAATTGGCTTTCACACATTATCTTTATTTGATAGGTACTTGAGCGAATTTTAATCAAGGTTTAAGAGAACGAATTGTAAACTATGTTTAGAGTATGTTTCTTCATTTTTCAAATCTGTCGTTCTAAATTAAGTTTCAGTTCGGCGTTTTAAGTTTTGAGTTTCGCTCCGTTTTTCAAATGCAACTTAATGGATTTAATGTAATTTTTATCTGAATATGTTCAGTAATGGCTGTGCCGTGACGATGAACATACTCGTCTCCAAACGACGAAATTACGAAAAAGATACTCATAATTACCTACCGGTTTACTCTTACTCGTTTAGGAAGTTTTCTAATATTTAATTTACTCAATGTTCGTAAAAATAAATGAATTCAGAATGACGTTATCTAATTGATATGAATAAAAAGTATCTTTCCTGTTTCATTAAATGCTTGTAGTTGATGCAATTGCAATTGAAAAATCATATAATGCTTTTTTGTAGAATGATTTATTTTTGAAAACATATCCCCCAATTTGAAATATTAAAAAAAAAATTGATTTGAATATTCTACGCGAATACCGAATCGCTAATTTCGTTGCCAGTTGATTCGTATGTTTGGAAATTTGTATTCCAAAATAAAGCCTCAGTGCTGGAAAGAAAACCATGTGCTGGTGATTTTACGATGTGATTATTACAAATATTTCAATGTTTCCTTTTTTTGTTTTTCTAATTTATAATTGGGTAATTATTTTAATATATCCGATGTAAATTTTTGTAAATATTATTTACGATACGATTTGTTATTTGATATTTTTCTAGCGATATTCGAAACTTTGTATTTTTTTTTTGTTCATAATATTGCATTCGTACAAATAAACGTAAAGAGGCTTTAAAAAACTGACAGGACACTGCTAATGAAGAAATTTCGTTTTGACTTTGGTTTTGACTTATAATATAAAAAATTACAAAAATAGTTTCATGTAAAACTG
The DNA here is from genome assembly GCA_900050545.1 of Trionymus perrisii. NCBI lineage: Eukaryota > Metazoa > Arthropoda > Insecta > Hemiptera > Pseudococcidae > Trionymus > Trionymus perrisii. The sequence continues at coordinate 16,242 of FIZV01006619.1, read as the reverse complement.
GTGACTTGGAGAAACATTATTTTAAATTGTAACTTGAAATGCTTTTGTCAGTTTTGGTGAAATTTCAACTTATGGTATCTTTCTTTTTATAACGAATATTAACATAAAAGATTTAAGTTATTATAGTGCATTTATTAATGATAATGAAATAGAGTTAGGTTAATCTTGAAATCCCTTCAAGCAATGGTTAATTTTTGAATTAAAGCAATGATGAAAACTGCAACCAAGTTGTCTTTTTGGAGTAAAAGTAATTAATAAACTCGCGTATCAGAGTCAATTACTTTTCAGCATACTCGATGTTTTGATGGGTTTGAATTTCCATATTATGTTTATAAAGCTGTGTGCCTTTCTTTTTAGTGTACAATAGATTTTAAAATCGTGTTCGTTTCAGTATCGTTATTTTTTAATAAAATCGATGTGATCTTTGTTTTCGTTGCAATTTCAATTGCAAATAAGTTAAATATAAGTCCATATACATATTTTTGTTTTTGTTTTTTTTTTTCTTTTAAATATTTCTTATAATTTTAAGCCTTTTTTTTTCTTGGTACAAATTGTATGTAGGCAAGTGAAGTGGAATGATTTCAATAACAAATACTTAGGGTACCAAAAGTGACCAGTTCAACGATTGAATGTTACCTAGAGTTGTCGTACAAATATATACATGTTTGTCAAATATTCGACCAGAATAAAATTATCGTACAGATGTTTTTACATAATTATTATTAATTTAGGTTTGTAAATTCCTGTTTTTTTTTTTTTTTTTTTTTTTTTTTTTTTAATTTTTTCTTTTTTTTAAAAAATTTTTTGTTCTAATGTCTCGTATGTTTTAAAACATTATTGTTAAAAATTAATTAAGTGAATAAAATAATTGAACGAATGTTTCAATCTATGATTTTTTTTGTTGATTTGGTATTTTGTTTGTTTTTTCAAAAGCATCAGATGAAACATCATTTTTTCAGGATTCGAGTTTGCCTAGATTTTTTTGTAGAAAAAGTGAAAATGAGATTTTTACTCAAAAAAAAAAAAAAAAAAATAGGTTCATTTTTTTGAGTTATATGAATCTTATTACTCCGGATGTGCAAAATTTGAAAAAATATTACTACCTACATAGTTCGAAAACGTTGAAATTTTTTTACCTACCTACTCCAAAAAATTTAGAGATTTTTTTTCTCAAAAAATAAACATTTTCTTTTCCGATAAAATTGAAAAAATTGTTTTTAAAAAGTATATACATGTTATTATATTTTATATGTAGGTTAGGTATATGCATTTTTTTACGCTGTAAGTAAGTAACAATTGAAATCATTTTTATTGCAAGTTCTAATTTTATTTTCTCTGAAAAATAGAAAGATTTATTTTTCTCAAAAAAATATTGACGATAAATTAAGATGGGGAATAATCGGCCAAAAATTGAGTCTAGAAATAAGCCGACCTGAAATTCGAAGAGAGCTGCCTTAAATTAGATTTTTTTCTATAGATTTGAAAAGATAATATTTTTAATCCAAAAACGCAGAGAATGTTTTTTACATACAAAAATTGATTTTTTTCAAAAAAGAATTGAAGAAATTTAGTTGTTTTCACAGGAAAAAATTACAGTTTTTTCCTCAAAACAAAAAAAGAAAAGAAATAATAAAAACAAAATAATAGAAACTCGTTTCTTTCACTTTTGAAATCTTGAGTGTAACTTGAGCAGTGAGCAATCGAGCTACTGCTATATAATTTGTCGGTCATGTTTCCCAGGTTTACTAGAAGCCCATTATATTGACAGATTTGAGAATGATCTGTGATGTAATTTTAACAAATAACACTCGATGATGTAACGTTTCATTACAAAATATATTTTCATTTGTACAAGTAAACAATTTAAAAAAAAATCAAATTATTGTGGTAGGAAGTTAAAGAACTGGAGTGTTACATTAGAAGTACAAAGAAAAAATCGCTTGATTTAGGAATGCACAATTTACTACGCATGAGCTGTCACGTGGCAAAATTCATTTTCTGCGAATATCACACAATTGATTGGAAAATCCGAACTACCTACCGTCTTTTCTTGAAATAAAAACGTAAAAAAAACTTAAAATATACTTCAAATAAATGTGTAAAATGCAAAACAACAAAAATGTTAACCTTAATAAGCGTAAAACACAATCACAAAGTAAAACTAAAATTATTAAAAAAAAATCTTACTCTAGAATTTTCTCGATACAATGGTACTAGATACACCATTCCTACTAAAAACAATGAAAGAAGGAAAAATAAGAAATATGAGCAAATCGATATAGAAAAAGAAGGCTTCCAAAATTTTAAATAAATAAAAGAACATAATACGCATACGTAGGTAACTTCGACGAGCAGGTTAACCTTAAATTTCTTCGAGTACAGCTCTTCTTTCATCAATAAGAACAGACGTAACGTTGATTATTTCTTTGTGACTGGAATCATCCAGCAAAATTACCTTACACAAGGTATCAGTGAAATCAACGATAACGCAACTTAAAGTTTTCTGATAGACGATCTCTTTGAATCGGTAACAGTCTTGTTGAGTCCATTCTCCGCGCGATGGTTTCACATTTAGTAACTTTGCGTTGACGGTTTGAATGGGTAACGAATAAAATTGTGGCAATGTGTGATAAACGGCAGTTATAGGAACGGAGACTGTTTCGGCGAAATCTACTAAACGCACGACGACAGTTTTGAGATCTTCCATCACGTATAGAGCTAATCCACGGTAATAAATATTGTTTTCAAGATGAACTGCGTAACACCTTCCGATGGAGATTTTTGACACCGCTGGAGGTGCAAATATCGAATGGTAGTTATTGAGGTCGAGCATAAATTCGGCAAACTTGGGATGATTTTCAATCTTCAGTATGAAATTTGAAGGACTTAGTGCTTTTAAAACCACCGCTTTCAAAATGTCGCCTCTTTTCATCTCGTACTTGGGAATAATGTCCGAGCTTGACACGTTGTTGAATAAGTCGAAACATAAATTATCGGGTAAAATATTACCCAAATTATTAACGAAATTTATACTCGCAACTTGTTCGCATTTTTCGAAAAATATATTCTTCAAAGGTACTATTTCGTCGTAATTTTGTCTTTTACACAATTGTACGACAGGATCGTCTTCGATTTTTATTACTTTGATCGTGAATGTAGTACTTCGTAGACTGGTTTGAGTGAAGATACGATTCATAAAGGTGATAATTTTGCGTGTCGTACCATCCTGAACGAGTACTTGTACAATTTGACATTGTGGCGAGATATGTATCAATGTGTCTGGCAGCGAATCAGTCGAGACAATATTTCTGGTATCAATAATTTTATAATCACCCGTATCAATACAGTAAACACTCGCTTTGTTTCCACTGAGCTGCGTTTTGATCGCGATTCTGTTCCAAGACTTGTCTATCTGCGCTAGATAAATTTTTTTGTGATCGAGTTTTAATAACGGTGAAAGGTAGAATGATCTTTTATTTCCATCTTGTTCGATTAGTTTCGCAGCGCAACCTAAGGCGTGTTTTAATAATTGTACAGATCCGCTTTCAACTTGCACTCGAGCCACGCCGGATTCGTCAAGTGACAGAAGATGAACATCGAATAATTCGCCGACTTGCGTTATCTTGGGAATACTTAATTCGTTTTTGATTTTTTTCAAGAAGTATTTATTAACACTTACGTTGAACGCGTTATTTTTCAAGTATATTTCCGTAGATAATTCGTTATTTGTTTCAGCGATTGCTTTAATGACGGCTACCTCGTTGTTGAGCATTTTCATCAATTGGCAACTCACGTAATTCACTTTATCGTATTTCTTCAAACCATCCATCGAACAACGGAATGCTAACGGTTGAGTGTTGGTGAATTTGTGGTTTAACGTAAACAACGAACGGAAGAGAAACTCCTTCTTGAGTCCAGTATCAATTAAACGGCATTCGGCGATGTTTTCTCGCGTCGATAGTACTTCTGCTCGGTACCAATTCTGCTCGACAAAACAAGCGTACAGTTCACCAATGTTTACGATATTCACATCGCTCATCACGCTGCGAATGTAATGCTTGTTCATCTCAGATAACAAAACTTGATATTTGATATCGTAATCGCCGTCCAAAATTCTGAACCAGATTGCGCTCGTGTTCACACAATTCGATATCAATACGTTCCAAGTATCTGTAGTCGGAAGAATTTGATCAGGTAACGAAGTCGAATAAGGGGTTGCGGTCAGAAACGTACGGTATGGGTAAATTATAATTTGAGTAGAAAGAGGTTCGATATAAACAGAAGAAGTACTCTCGAGTAAATCAAGCCAGTTCACAGGCGGAGGAACCTTAAATTTTTGTATGTATGCTGCCCTGATGAAGTCCGCGTTGACACCATTCTTGAAAGAGTTGATTATCTCCGATAAATTTGTAGTGACATTTTGTTGAGTATTGATAAACGAGTATTCGTGTTTGTTTTTCAAACTCTCGTAAGCCGTTTTTAATAAATTCTCGTAAATGCTGCTCTGAGATAAATCATTAAAAGGCGGACTGATGAAGTTATCATTTCCAATTCTGAGAATAGTATTAAATAAAATATCTTCGTTATTGGACGATACATTAGTATGCGTTTCGAAGACTGGAAACTCCAAACCATTTTTGTTGACGAAATCAATCAATAGCAAGTAATATGGACTTTGGGTGTATGATGGCAAAGCATTGCAACTAGGGGTATCCATAGATGTTGACTGCGACGTGTAATAATTGCAGTTATTGAACAGAATTTGAGAGCCGAATGCTACTGGATCGTTATTTGATATGTCATTACTGTACAGCTCCGGGAAATTATTATAATCGGTGTTTGCTTCGGGTGCTGGATCGGTGTAATTTTGTGAAAGCACATCGTTATTTTGAGTTTCGTTTATCTCACTGACGGTGCTTTCGCTTGAACTGCTCGAATATAAATTCATTTTGCTTATAATAGATTTCCTAGCGTTCAAATTTGTATTTCCTGACGACGATTTTAAAGTAACTTTCCTTTTACCAGTTTTGTCCGCGATGACTAAATTATTTGTTAACTGAACGCTAATATTGGAAACATCGTCTAACTGGTCGTTAGTCACAATTGGGTGGCTCTTCTTTCGCTGATTTGATAACAAGTAAAAGTCATCTCCGAGTTCTTCAACACTAATACTTTTAATGGAACGTAGGAAAGAATGAAGGTCTGGATATCCAAGTTCTTCGTATGGTATATCGGCCTTATAAGCTTCTCTAAAGTCACATATCAACGCGGTTAAAGAAACCTTGCCGCCTGCAATATTCACATAGTCTTTAATGGTTCTGGGTACTTGAATCAAGTCTTCTTCATCCATCTAAAATAGAACAAATACCAAGTGAGTGAATGATATAATATTACAATATGTGAAATTTGCATGTTTACGTCGTCTTACCTTGTAACTATCGATAATACTCCAAGAATACTTTAATTAAAGATTTTTCAGGACCGAAAAGTTGAAAATTAAATCATCTCAACTCGTGCGTCTTAACACTTTCAATTTGCATTTAAATGTCAGTAATCTCAAATTTTGAAAATTAGAAGAACTGACTAGAATAAATTAAAATACAACTAAATTATATCAAAAGTAATAACAGAACTTCACACAAAAATCCAAAAATAAACACTTCATATTCACTTCATACTTCATCTTTTTTCGAAGTTTCAGCGTCGACGAAAACAAAACGCACTCGAATTTTCTTGCTACACTTCTCACTCCCCTCCCCCTTCGGAATATTGTTTTCGTTTAAAAATTTTTAGACTTTCTTGTTCGCGAAGACGACGAATATCTTGCGGCGGTATCTCGGGTATCTCGTCTCGATAGCTGTGCTCGATAGTGCAAACCATGTGCAAACTAGTGCAAACGCACGTGCAAACTGCTAAACTTCATTGTCACTGATAACATCATTTATTTTCATCATCGTTTTCATTATTTTTTTGTTCGGTATTTTTAAACCCAAGTTGCGATAGCGTATAATTCGTAATAAATCGTGATCTCTTCAAAAACTTGCTATTTTTGCGGATACGTAATATCAAAATTTCGTTTTCCAACATCCCCTTTCACAAACGATTACAATGGGAACTAAACGATATTTAATTTATTTCTCATACATCGGGACAATGTTCAGGTAGAGAAAGATGATTAATACTTTAAAATACATTCAGGTCGAATGTGTGTAGCGATTACTTATTATGTTTCGACTATTGCAGAGGCGTTCAACGTCAAATAAGCAGAAATTTAGTGGCAAATGTTGATCCATCTACGGTTCAAGGTTTAATAGAATTTTCACTTACTAGACTAAAACCCAAGAATTCTGTCGTTCTTTACCTATCCAGCCGGTACTACATCATTCATCATTTTACTTTTTCAAGAGCCGAAAAACACTCATGTGTGGGCTGTAGGGAATCATACTTATATAAAAATTTATTTTTTTTACAGTACCGATCAAGGTGTACATGCTCTCAAAACAGCTGCTGCTGTAGATTTAGAATTTGATTATGATATGGATCCGTTGTACTTGCATAATTATCTTAACGGATTTTTTGATGAAGCCGATTTGGATATCAGGTACACTTATAACCTTTAATTGTGAAATCTTGGTCCATTTCAGTATTCCACTTTGTATGTATCATTTTTAGAATTCTAGATGTTTTACACGTTTCGAAGGATTTCAATCCCAGAAAAATGCCTCTGTGGAGAAAGTACATTTATAGATTTGCGACTATTAAACCGGATTCCGATATACCAAAGAAATTATTACAAAAAAAGTTACTTCCAATTCCAATAACTGAGAATCATCGTTGTTACTTTGTTCCGTAAGATAAAACAATCAATTTTTATGGTTATCCCTTATTTTACGATTTTATAGCATTCTATATTAACAGGAGTGCTGAACTTGATTTGGAAGCTCTTCATAAGGCTACGGAATTATTCATTGGAACGAAAGATTTTTCTTCGTTTATGGCCAGAGGAGCAAGTCTACCAGAAGAATTTAGGTAGAAATTTGTCATCGATTTTTTTACAGCGAGATAGACCCTAAAAGTACAATCATTTTTGTAGCACAATCCGAAGAATTAATCGTTTATACGTGGAACCAGCTCAGCCTTTTATTCCATCTCCGTTGAATGATTATTATAATTATTGGCACCTCATTTGCGAAGGAAAATCGTTTTTATATAAACAGGTAGTTAATCCCAAGCTTCATGTGTTATCATTATTTTGTTTGTATTAATTTAATTTGTTTTTAGATAAGAAAAACAGTTAGCGTTTTATTAGCGGTGGCCCAACATCGACTATCTATTAATACAGTTCAAAAAATGATAGAAGATCCATCACCTACGTCATGGCCGAGTTCTCTCAATTTAGCTTCTAGTCATGGTTTGTACTTGGCTGATGTTTTCTATGACCCTAAGGATCTTGAAGTACCTGCTGATGAAATGATGAAAACCGAAACAAAAGAGGAAGATGATGGTCGGTGTAAATATTTTCATTTATTTATTTATATTATGTATATTGCGTCTATAACTCAATTCTTCATTTTCAGATTTACATGAGTTAGATGATATGGAACCATTAGAAAGGAACAAATTGTTGATAAAAAGACGACTAAAAACGTATCAAGATAAAAAACAAGTTATAGTTAGTAATAATTGATAGTTGTTGGTTAATTTTATATCCTACAAATAGTTAGAAATTAAAAATGTTTTTAGCTATTCATTTTCTCACGAGTATGCAGTTTAGCATAATTTTCCAACTTTTTCCTGAAGCCAGGATTGGGATTTATTTTTGGCCTTTCTCGTTTTAGTATGTTTAATGCTTCCTCGTGGTGTATTTTGTAATATCGAATCAAATAAGCTGCAGCAATGGTTGCAGATCGAGAAATTCCTGCGTTGCAATGTACGAACACAATACCAGATGATTCTTTTACACTATCTATGATCTTAAAGCTGACATCAAATTTTTGTTCTATATCAAATTCGTCGATATCATATGCCTCCACGAATGTAGTCAATATGTCGTTATATGTCGGACAAGGCACTCCGATACTCAAGATGTGCGTTACACAATTTTCTTTTAATAAATTATAATCGTGAGCTACATCTTGAGATCCAATATACATCCAAGGTAATATTTTACCGATGAGTAAATCTGGTGTATGATCCACAACGTATCCGCAGCTGGAAGAATTCAACTTATTTTTGCAAAGTTCTCCGTTTTGGTCGCGATATTCTTCGTATATTTCTCCAGTGTTTGAATATAATTTCACCGTTGTTGCTTTCAAAGAATTCAATTTTTTATTAATATTTTCTTGCAATGACATTGGATTAATTGATAACGAAACTTCATGTGATGAAACAAATGTGGCAGAAACGGTTAATTTAGCACATTTCAAACAAAAAAACTCAGTATTTTTCCCACAGGGACAGGATTAACGATTTGGAATTATTTCGAATTTTACAAAAAATGTAAAAAATAATTTTCAGCTGTTAGTTATCTCTTGGTTATCACTTGTTTTCATTTTCAGGTTATTCAGGTTATGATTATAGCAGAAACGATAAAGTTACAAAACAATTATTCATTTTTTTTTTTAAATAATTTTTGTTTTCAGTTTTGCTTTGCCTTTCACGTACTATAAATAGGTACTTTGCTTTATTTTGTCTTTTCATTGCATTTAATTCAAGTGTTCATAATTGAATTGATCAAAATGTACTTTAAATTCAATTCAATACAGTCAAATAATGAAATAAATGTAGAATTCAAAATTCTTTTTTTTAGCATGTAATTACTGGGTAACATTGCATTGATGAATGTCTTATGTCTTATCAGGTCTTATCATGGTAGGTAATAAACTGTCATAAACTTGATTTGGCAAACAAGTTGACTGACTGAACACGGTTTGAAAAACCTGATTTTATGCGTAATCATCATGAACTGAAAATTATTCCGATGGTGAGAAACAAAAACTCTACATTATTGTAAACTTAAGCTCTCTTCTTATTTGATTTTGAATATTTGAGACCGTCTTAATTACCCGAGATGCTGGCCGGTAAAATCGCTATTGTGACAGGTTCGTAGTATTTTTTTTTTTTTTTTTTGATTTTATGTCTATAGTATAATTTACAATATGTATTCTTGCTAATAATCTTTTATAAATTAATCTTAGGCGCTGGCGGTGGCATTGGAAAAGCTACATGTCAATTATTGGCTGAAGCGGGTGCCAAAATAGTGGCTTCTGACTGTAATGTTTCCTCTGCAAAGCAGACAGTCAGTTTGTTAAAAGGTCAAATAATATGGTGAATTTTGAATTTAAATTTTCTAGTCAATATTCTTAAATTCCTATTAATATTTAGGGGAAAATCATATGGCGATACGAACCGACGTATCCAATGGTAAAGATATTACTAATACCTTCAACAACATCATGGAAAATTTCCATACCCCTCCAAATATTGTTGTAAATGCGGCTGGTATCTTAAAAGATAATTTTTTACTGAATTTAACCGAAGAAGACTTTGATAAAGTGATAGCTGTCAATTTAAAGGTGAAATTATTTCAAAATGAAGATTAATTTCACTTTTTTGTTGTATTTTAATCAACTTGATATTTTTGCAGGGCACTTTTCTAGTCACACAGAAAGCCTGCCAAGTTTTAGTTGATGCGGGTAAACCAGGGTCTATCATTAATATATCAAGTATCGTGGGGAAAAAAGGAAATCGTGGCCAGTGTAACTACGCGTCTAGTAAAGCAGCCGTAGAGACGTTCAGCAAATGTGTGGCGATGGAAATGGCTCGGTATATTTCTTGAAAACCATTATTTCTATTTTGTACGAAACTTTAAGCGATTATTTTATTTCTAGTTATGGTATTCGATGCAATACGGTACTGCCAGGGTTTATTTCAACTCCAATGACTGATGGGATTCCTGACAAAGTCAAGAATATGTTTCATTCGTTAATTCCGATGAGAAAATTTGGAACACCGGAGGGTAAATTCTTTTTATCAGTTTTTCCTTTGTCGAGTACATTTTAAGACTAATTCATTCACCTCGATTTTCCATTATTAATGTATGTATTTAAATTGTAGAAGTTGGTGAAGTGATCAAATTTTTGTCCAGTGATGCCAGCTCTTATGTTACCGGCACCTCAATTGTTGTGAGTGGTGAATTCGAATAAAATTTGAATAGGTATAATGATTTTATTTTTCGTTATTCGAAGTCTTTCAATTAGTCTACAACTGTTACCAGTTCTTTCATTCAATCAAGTTGTAAAAAAAAGAAAAGAAATAAATGTGAAAGTTTCATCACGTAATATTTCAATTTCCTATCTGTTGTATTTCTTGTTATTGTTTTATTATTGTTCCAAGCTGAATACTTGCAAGTTGGAATAAATATTATAAAATATCATCGTACTTAGTTTGTAATATAATATTCCATATTGACATAAATAATCAGGTGACGGTTTCATTTCGCGTTTCGTTTCAACAATTTCGTTTATTTGTTCACAAACAAGCTCGTCTTATAAACAACATCGAATAAATCAAATGTTAGTAAAAATTTAAAAACCACTAACGAAAGAATATAACTCAAAGGTAACAGCACTTTAAATCTATCGAAAACGCGTAATAAAAAAACAAATTCGAAAATGCTGAAGCACTCGGAAACTGTAAACGATATTTCAAAATTCCACAGTCGTAACTTATACATAGGAAGAAATTAGAAAACTTGAACGCGATGATTTTCTCGGTCGCAAACTAATATATTTCCGTTTGACATCACTGCTACTCCTTCCAATCCCTTGAATTCGCCGTCTCCCGAACCCCAGCATCCGAACGATCTCAGGAACGTACCGTCTGGATGGAATATCTGTATACGGTTGTTTCCTGAATCGCCTACTAGAATATAACCTTGATCATCTACCGCTACTCCCCTAAAAACATGAAATTTTTTGCCTTCGTCACTGATATCTGTCGTCAGTGAAAATGGCTCGTGAAAGGTGTTATTTTACCTGGGGAATTTGAATTGTCCATTGGAGGAGCCTTCCGTCGCGATCGAATTTAGTACTCTTCCGTTTACGTCGAATATCTGTACTCGGTGGTTATTCGAGTCCGAAACTATGACACGGTTTGTGTTCGAAACTGCTATGTAATGAGGATGTTCTAATTGTCCTATTTTATTTCCATACGATCCGAATTTACCAACGAATGTACCATCTGATTGGAAAACCTGCGAAGAAGGAAGATAGCATTTTTGGTCAAATTGAAGAAGAAGAATTTTTTTTTTTAAAAAGTTCCTAAAACGGATTAAAAATGACGAAAATTTCTGAAATTTCCACCACTGATGGTATATCCTTATTATCTCCAATATATCCTAGTTCAGGCTTCCTCAATCATCCCCGCTCCTTTAAAAGCTCCAATAAGTGAACTTTGGGGTCATTTTTTCATTATAATCAGATGACAGATCCTCGAAATTGGCCTAATGGGTCCCAAAATTTTTACGTAATTCAGATTATGTTTCTGATGTGTCTTTTCAGGTTTTGACCTTGTTCCCTTCACGCCTCTAGTATAGGAGTAATTTTTTCCCCTATTTCTCAAACATTGATTAGCCTACAATCGAAACCATATGACGTTGGGGTCAAAATTTAATTTACTACCGAGTGTCGGCAGAGGTCACTGATGTGCCTTGAGGGGTTGAGCTTTGGGGCTCAAATCGGAGTCAAAGCTCTTTTTTTGTACGTTTCTTCTGAAAATCATAATTTTGCCTCCAACATATCCAAAATTCAGCTTCCTATGTCACCCCCAGCTATTTTTAGCTTCCAAAAAATAAATTTCGAAGTTTTTGTTTATTACCTACGTTACTTTCAAATTACCTGAATCCTGTGGTTCTCTTTGTCACAAACGTATATGAATCCTAATGCATCTGTGGTGATTCCCCACGGATAATTGAATCTACCATCTGCGGTTCCTTGACTGCCAAACGCTCTTAAAAATCTTCCTGACGGGTCCAACACCTAAATTTAGAACAGCAATGGTTTTAATTTACACCACAAATACATTAAAATCACATTTTAGCCATGTAAGAAGTTTGTAACGTACTTGAATTCTATGATTGTATCTGTCTGCAATAATGTATTGACCAATTCTGTTGACTGCAATTCCAGCCAAGCAATCAAATTCTCCTTCACCAGTTCCAAAACTACCAAATTCTTTCATAAATTTACCATTTGGATCGAATACCTGTTTAGAAATAAAGTTAAAATATTATTGTTTGGTCTTGGCTTGTTGAGTGAAGAGGCTTCTGCTTTCATGTAAACAACCATAACTAACTTGAACTCGATGATTGGACGAGTCAGCAACGACAATGGAATTATCAGGTCCAACGGCAATACCTCTGGGCCAAGTAAAACATCCGGGACCACTCCCCCGACTTCCTATTTTGAAGCACAGCTGTCTCTTTTGCATGTATTGACTCCTAAGAGTAGTACCTACCTCTGCGAAACCTATAAATTTGATCATCCGCCAATGAAATAATCCATCGTCCCTCTCTCTTATGTGTTTAATATTGTAATTACATATAACTGGTTGGTATGGTCGTAAATAATACAGCTTATGCCAACGGTTCGAGATGACCTTAAATGGCAATTTGTCATAAATGTTAATTTCTCTAATGACTATAACTGTCTAAATTGGTTGAATGTATTGGATTGGCACATGGCTCTATACACATAAATATTATTGAAGCGTGTAGCGTTCATCTGCATTTTCTAGACGAAGTACTACGGTTCGAAGAGTTGTTGAACATCCATTTAAAATAATGAGCTACTAACGCACCTCTACGAATCCATTTCCAACTGCGCTCAACTTCATCGTGTTTATCAGGGTAAATTCGAATTGTATTTGAATTTTAGAGACATGATGTTTATATTGATTAATGAGCTGAAATTTGTCGCCTACTTGAATAGGTACCTAACCTACCTAACTACCGGCTGCAGATACCCAAATTTGTATATTCGCCCTTAACAACAGTGGGATTACTCCGCGCAGCCGTAAATTATTAAAGTATATAGATATCAAAGTACTTGGTGTATCTATGCTACACGTTAAAATATAAATTTTCATCCATAACGATGTACCTGCTTGGACTGCTGTAGCTGCTATAGGAGAGTTGGGGGAGCCTTCCAGGTTTTTTTGATCGTCGTCAGAACTTTCAACACTGGTCGAATTATTTCCTCGTAAAGGCAGTCCTAAAGAAAGCCTTCGCGAAGTCGTCGAACTGCTCGGACTGCTAACCACCGAAGAAGGTAAATTATTATCTTTTATATCTTTACTTCTGTTGCCGTATTTATTTTTCAAGTATCTCGCCCACGAACTCAACGACGAACCGTCTTTTTCCGCTCCTGAAACAAAACATGGGCATTGCCACAGTTTTCCTTTACTACCGTTATTGTCGAAAATATCGAATTTCATGTATCATGTACGTACCAATAAAATACGAACGAAAGAAACGAATCACAAATACGAGTACGTGCTTTTTAAGCAAAAAGCTATAGAAGATTTTATATTTGCATTAGTATAGAAAAGAATTAAAATATTTTAACGAACAGAGGAAGTACGTAATACGAGTATAATTTATGCACCCAGATTTTAACGCGATTCAAAGCGGATGCTGGGAAATTTTTATTATTGGAAAAGCTTCTTCTATGTTTTTCTAAACGACATTCCTACTCTAAGAGCGCAAAAAAAAAACTTCCAGTACAGATGAATGAAATTTTAATAACGAAAAGTCCCTTATTGATGCCAACGTCTAGTTTGACTTTTTATTAAAAAAATATTTTCTTTGTGTACGTAGGTAGAAAAATAAACACAACGATGAAAAAAAAACAATCCGATCATAATGCTATCTTCTAGCATAATTTTACAATTTTTTTTTTATTAAATTTTAGCATACAAAAGGAAATAGGAAGTCAAAAGATGCAATACTCTTGTATGGACTAACGGCACAACTTCATCCGTGTCTGATTATCCCTACAATTTAAACGATAGGCAACTTATTTAACTTGAGTTTTCAAATGCAATTCTGAAGTTTAAAATAAGTAAGTCTATAGTCTACTCCAAATCGAAAAGTGATTCAATTTGAAAATAATCGAATGAAAGTGGCTTTCAACTAGGTAATTCAAGAGCATAGCCAGGTAAGCCGGAGGTAATTCGGCCCCAGTTGGAATTTTGAAACTAATAGTGTAATTTTGTACGACTTATTGTATGAAGGTTATATGATGAAATTTTTAGTCTGCTACCCCATCCCTAAGCCCGTGTTTAAAATTTTCTGTTTTGGAAGTTTTTAAACGATTTTTTTAAAGGAATTTTTTCAAAATTTTTCAAACTAATCTTCTTAGTAAAATGCTTTTTGAAGTTTAAAATTATTCAATTTACTTTTAAAGCATTCATTTTTTTCCGAAAACAACTTATCAGAATTTTTTTGAAAAAAAAAAATAGTTTATTTAATTATTCTTTTGCAGCAAAATTCTCAATTTTTGGATAAAAAAATCTCTTTATTTTTAAAAAATAGAAATACGTTGGAATTTTTATTTATTTATTTTTTTTAATGAAAAAAATTTGGATAGGTACCTATAATCACCTTTTCGTCAGAATTTTTTCTCTAAAATTTTTTTCAAATTGAGAGAAAAAAATTTCTCAACTCTTTATAGGAACAAATATTGCTATTTTCTGAAGAAGAAAATTTTTCAATTTTTTTGAAGAAGAAATTTCGGTTATTCTAAAAAAAAAATCCACCTTTTTGGAGTAAAGAATGGAATTTTAATTTTTTGGAAAGGAAATATTTTCCGTATCGATATTGTGACTTCCATGTTCCATGCGGGTTAAATTTTTGCATGTGATTATTTTAATAAATTACAATTTATAGTTTATTTACTGCTTACTAAAAATTTATAATTTCAAAAATTATTGGATCATTAAAAATTAACAATTTTTAAAAATTCAGCAGTTTTTGAAACTTTTGCAATTTTTAAAAATTCTGCAATTTGGAAAATTTTGCGATTAAAAAAAAATTCTGCATTCTGAAAAATTTTTCAATTTTGAAAAATTCTGCAATTTTTGAAAATATTTACAATTTTAAAAATTATTAGATCATTGAAAATTAACAATTTCTAAAAATTTTGCTGTTTTGAAAAATTTTGCAATTTTAAAAAATTCTACAATTTCAGAAAATTTGACCATTTTTAAAATTTTGCAATTTTGAAAAAAATTGTCTGTCGAAAACTATCCCGAGAAGAGGTAGGGTATGAGGAAGCGATCTAATAAATATGCTGGGAGCCAAATCATCTCCATTTACTCGACTTTGTCGGCTATGCTCTTTTACTTATATTTAGCCTTGATCCTTTTCGTCGACAAAAAGTATTTGAAATCAAGGAGAAGGAATTTTCTCAGGATATGAGGATGTGAAAAACTGGTAGAAAGTGGAAAACTTCGGTCTCCATCGTATGTATTTTGAAATCGCCTTAAATTACTACAAACAGGGCATCTTCTCAAGACATGAAATTTCAAAATTCTATCAAGACATTACTGTCCACCCAGTATATCTTGGAAGTTTAAAGCAAGTGTGTGTGTAATAGTGTGTAATGTTACAACGTCAACATTGAGTTTACGAGCGAATTGTGTAGTGTGTGTATGAATATTCCCCCACCAAAACTGCCAAGATATACTGGGCAGACAGTACATGAAACAGACATAACGTTTTGAGAGCAACAAAAAATTTCAAGTCATGAATCTTCCTATTTTCAAAAATGAAGGCACGAAGAAGCCTGAAATTTCAAGAGTAAATAAAAAATGTCTATTCTTTATGATTATGGTCAACATTTCATTTTCCTTTGCTCCTTCAATTTTTGAGATAGGCACCATGTGTATATAACATTTTTTGTTTCTTATAGGTGGCCTATTCATTGTGTGGGTTTTCTTACATCCCTCGAGAAAAACCATGTCTTTCTTATTGAAATTCCGAGTATCATTAGAATGTAAGGCGAGTAGAAGTACCTACCTAATACCTATGTCGTAGAACGTGTCAAGTCATAATCAAGTTTTCACGTTTACTTGTAGGTAAGAGGTAAGGTAGGCACTTTATGTTCCTTAAAATTTTTTTTTTTTTTTTTTTTTTAAATGGGGGGGCCCCTATATGCACGCGCTTTTTTTACTTTTACCGAA